>JAQJVL010002430.1:0-98888 GCA_035578905.1 Stictocephala bisonia
TCGGCGTCCCTAGCAACGAGCTCCACCACCTTGTTGCTAGGGACGCCCTCCTCCACTACTGGACGGTAAGGGTGAGCCAGGACCGGGTAGTTGTCGTTTACATCAGTGACTTTCACACTCATGGAGGCTGTGGCGGTTCGTGCTGGAGAGCCCTCGTCAGCTGCAAGTATCTTTAACTATGGACAAAAAACGAATAATTATAAAATTAATAAATTAAATTGTTATTGAAAATCTCTCAAATTTACTTTTGAAATTATACATTAAAACAATAAACGACACAACACAAATATTGTCAATAAACATTTGATTTAAATCATTATAATGCATATACAGTGCGTATTATAAATATTACTGACGTATCAATCAAAGTACACGAAATATTTACTGAATATTATTCCCTTATATTGGATCCAAAATACGTAATTTATCCCCACAACAGTATTGAATAATATTATTCTTACAATAATTTGTCCTTACCCTTGACTTTTGATTCTCACCTCAAAGAATACACCTTCTTCTTTCAGTTATTTTGTAAAAGTAGTTGTACAGTTTCTATTTTTTAGTAATATAATATATAATTGGAGGGCAGTGAATATATCAATATCGTTTTATACAATGCTTATGAAACATTATTATTTATAAATTTCACCCCATGATTGCTTTCACGTATATTTTGTCAGTTTAATTAAATACTTTGTCTTTTTTTGTTTCGAGTTACATTAGCCAATGTATGACTGAAAGTAAAATTCACCATTTATAGACGATTACGTGGCAGTTCAGTGTTACGTGGAGTGGGTTCCTTCATGAACAAAAATGGAAGGTGATAAATAATTTATTGTTGTCTTTTTTGTTTGTTTACAATTTGAATACGTTTTTCAGAAAAAACATGTTTGTAATTTTATAGTATATGTATTATAAAATGTATCAGACTTTGATTAATGATGGAACTACATTAATGTTGTAAGCAATGATTTTTTAGGATACAAATTTATGTTTGTTAAGCTATGTTAAATAAATAATCGTTATTAAACTATCACAAAAGTACATGCATCAAAATATAAGTAAGCAATGACGAATATATTCTTATAAAATGAGTAATTTTCTTGGTCTACTAGTAATATGGTTCAATTTGAACCCCACGAACCTAATTGGTTATATGAGAATACCGTTTGAAAGCGAAGATATGTGATATTGGACATTTTACAACAAAAAATATAAATTGATAGTTCGTATTAAAACACACAAAATTAGGCACTTTTGTTGTATAGTAGGTATTGGGTTAAACATAAGAAAAAAATTACATACTGTATAGTTCTGTTTTTCCTCCCTGTCCAAGGGCCGTTGGATGTACACTGTGCCATCCTGGCTGATGCGGAAGTGTCTCCTTCTGTCTGTGGAGCGCTCTATGTTGTACACAACCTTCCCATTACTCCCTTGGTCAGGATCCTTGGCTTTGAACATCTCCAGAGGTGTGCCAACCTCAGCGTCCTCCGCCACCTCTACTTCGATATGTGACCTCTCGAACTGAGGGAAGTTGTCATTTATATCCTTCAGTTTGACAACGACCCAGGAATAAGCCACGTGGTTCTTGTCTGCATCATTCTTTGTACCCTAGACCAATGTTTTATATGAGTATATAAATATGGTTTATATACTCTTAGTGATATTGACCGTTGTTACCAACCTAATTAGTAGGGTCAACATTTATTAAAACAAGAAATTTATATTATATTTTTTTCCAAATATGTGGTTCATATTTCCAATATCTTTATATTAAGGTTGATTTTTCATGTTAGATAAACAATATATATATATATGATATACGAAAAGTAAAAAAACTACACCAAACATTTTGCCATCTATTCAAAAGTCCTATGTGTTCTAAAAATAACCGTTTACTTCTCAGTAATAGAATGAAGCGTCCCGTTTAAAGCGATATAAAAGTATATTTAATTTAAATAATATAACTTTAAAATCACTTTACAATTTACTTAAAGTAACAGTAAGAACATTGAAAGTTTTAGACGAGGAATTAGAAATGCTTAGATTTGGCAATAGTATAAAATTTTAAGCGTAAGTGGTAAATGAAAATGTTTTCATACATTATATACCATTTAAATACATGTATGAGTAAAATTGCAAAAATACATTGTTAATTTCTAATATTAAAAAACAGAGTAAAGGTAAATAAATGTATTATTCATGACACTTCTTTGTCAAATCTCATTTATGAGGTATCAATATATTGCAAAATTTATTTTAAATTTATTGTAAGTGAAGTGAATTTATTAAAAATGAAATGAATACAAAGATTATCCCAATTTATTTACTTAGGTACAAAAATAAAGTATATAAAAATTTGTAAGTTTAAATGTATTCACCTTGTAATGAGACTCTACGATAATTGAGTCATTGCAATAGTTTTTATTCAAGTTTGACTTCCGATCGAACTTTTACTATTATTTGAAATTAACATAATCATATTCTGCATTCACGTAATATTGGTTTATATAAAATGCTCTATATTACTAACTTGGTCACTGACTTGAATTCTGAAGCGAAAACCATTTTTGTGCAGTGTGTCTTCAAAATCTAACGGCTGTATTACCAGAAGTGAACCAGAGTCGTCCGGGTTTCTTGCCATTGTGAACTTATCTGCACCAAAACCACTGTTTTCTAGGACCTGTAACAAGTGATTATGGCTTAAAGATTAAAAACGTCTTCTTTTAAAACAGTTAAATTGAATTTACTACTCTCATATTATGAAACAATTTATTAATACCATAATTAAGCACTGTTTGGTGAGTCTATCAGTGAATATTATGCAAACATTGTTTTAAAATAATATAGAAGGAGATATTTATTGTCATAGAAAGTCCAAAAATAAGCTATAAAATGTTATAATGTTAACGATTTTAATTAATCGTCAATTTGCTGAAACTCAAACCAGCACTACGTAAATGAATAGGTCCCTTAGTTACCCTGGCTGTTGGGCTATTAATAAATTGCCCTTTCTAAGGAACAGTTGAACTCAGTTAGTAGCCAGACTACACTCATCCACACTCATATCATCATTCATATTCGCCTTAAAATACGCACAACGTTGTGCCTCATATGTAAGAATATAAGATTTTATAGAGACTAATTTAAAGACTAAATCATTGGTAAAACTAATAAACTCTTTTGCTAAGGACGATTTTTGTGTCTGAAAGAAATAGATGAACTTTTAATTAGAATTTGTATTCAGTTAATATTTAAATTTAAATAATATCCCTTTTATAATAAAATTTATCTTATGTGTATTTTTTTTTTATTTGAAGATATGGAGCCCTAAATTCACTGAATAGTAAAATACAGAATAATAATATTAATATACTGAAAATATTAGAATTATATATATATATATATATGTATGTATATATATATATATATATTTAAAAGAAAAAAACAGTTTTGAATGTGCTACATTCCTCGAAAATAATATAGCTGTAACAATCCTCTAAAGATTAAATATGTTTAAGCCTCAAAATAACTTAGTCATGTATTTTTAATACTAAAATATAACCTTTTAAATAATAAAATAAGTGTTAACTTTTTAACATAGATTGTGAATAATATAATTTCTCTTAAATAATGATAAACAAAATTATGTGCGTATATTAAAAATGGAATTTATTACAACCCTCTCTATCTCTTCCTCCCCCCTTTCCTCTCTTTAATGGGTAATCTTAGTGTTAGAAGAAAGAACTTAACACATCAAAAGCTCGTATTCGTTAAATTAAGCTAATATGGCTAAATCTCGTCCCCAACTTGACTTGGCTGGTCAACTCTTAAGTGGCTACTAGTGGGTCATCTTATTTACGAGAGTATGAAAGAAGATGTTAACGCTTACTTAACATTTTATGCAATGTTTTATTTTAAAATGAGTTCATATTAGTAAATTTGCATAAATATTTCTACAAGTTTACATGTCATTTTACTTAATTTTTTTCTGCCACGTGTATTTTGTACTAAATTATATGATAAGTACAAAAAAAGGTTTTTGTTTTTTTCATAAAGTAAATAAATTCTTAACGAAATCTATCTTAACCTTATTTTTTAATCTATATTTCAGTTAGATAGCGCCACAATTTACACAATTTACAATTACTTATTGTACAATTAACTAAGCAAGATCATTAGTTAGCACGTACGATTTCGCATAGTTTTTAAGGACCTCAAATCCAACCAAATACTTTAGCCTAAGGGCTGCCCTGCCCCTCACTCACCTTGTACTGGAAGTCGTTATGTTCATCCTCATCGAAGACCGTAACAGTCAGGATGGGCTCCACAGGAAGGGTTGAGCCATTGGTTTCCTCCACCTCCGTCACCCACTCTTCCTTTGTGAACTGTGGAGGGCGGTCGTTCTCATCTGTCACGCGTATTGAAGCTGTTCCCGTCCCTAAAATAAAATAAAATGCCGATTAGAATTAATTCTAAGGTTTAATTTTAATTCTGCTGATCACCCACCTAATAAAATAGATATTTTAAAATGTTTTATTACTGAATAGAAAGAAATTCAGTTTAATCGTGACTATACTTCAAATACATTTTTTCTTTTTAATATTAATCAAATACTTACACTTTTATTAAACTTGAAACACCATCACTGCAGTTGAATGGGTGGATTGGTCTCAAATCTGTATTTGTTTTTCTATATGAGGAAAATCTACCAACTATCTACAGGTACATATTTCATAATTCATTTGGGGCTTAAGAAAATATATAGTTGAACATATGTAATTTAATAGTGAATAGAAAGAAACTAAGTTTAATCGTAGATTATATTTGTTATATATATATTTCTCTTTTACCTATATCAAATACTTAACCTAAGTATTTAATACCTGTAAAACACTATTGCTACTATATATCATACATACAAATTATTTATTATTTGGAAAATAATTGTAGGTTAGCTTAAATACATTTCATTCGTAAGAGGCTTTTTTATAATGATAAAACAATACTAATGTTTTAAAACATAAGGAGAACATTAAATTATCGTTTTTGAAAATAATTGTTAATATTGAAAAATACTCTAAACTAATATTTTAATTTTCATTGTGAATGTGTGATTTCAATTGTTTTAGTTAAATATTATTATCTAATTACTATAATTTAGTAGTGGTATTAGTAAGAATGTAATTTACGAAAGCTAATATTTTCCATGAATAACTATGGTTCCAATAAACTATATTTCGATTAGAATCTACAGTTTCCGGTGACAACCGCGTCAAGGTACTATCTACAATATTTACAAGATGACCAGACGTTTCGCCCATACTGTGATGTGTCATTCTAGTTATGACACCGGCCGCTTAAGCCTAAGTTCTAAGATTATATTTCGATTGCTTATAAAAAACAAGGTTTTATGATAAAATTATACGCAAAATATGTGCATTAGTAAAATTGTTTTTTAATAAATATAGTATTTTAAAGTAATAATTATTGTTCCAAAAAACTAAGTTTAATTTTGTTATGTAAAAACAACCATTTATAATTAATTGATGTACAATATAATCGCATTAGTAACAATTTAACTTACGAAAGCTAGTATTTTCCAAGAATAATTATTGTTCCAGAGAACTATGTTTATTTCGTTTTTTTAATCAAGTATTTATAGTTGATACAACACATTTTCTTTTCGATTTACCATTCTAGATTCCAAAATTTTTACTATAGATTATAACAACATTAAAAAAAAGTACGATATTATTAAATAGTTTTTGATAATTTTCCACTACGAGATAACTGCTGTACCTAATCAAAAATAATGTAATTTGAATAGCACGTTAAATTAAATGAAGGATTGACGCGCAAATTGATACCTAAGGTCGCTGTAAAGTGGCCTAGAATGGTCGCGAGAGTAATTTACCTTCATTCTGCAACTATTGGCGTGATCCTCTTATTTTAATTTTCTTGTCCATTACTGTACGATAAAATAAATTACGTAATAGCTTCTACGGGAAGCAGCCATTTACTTCGTATATAATTTGAAATGAAAACAAATCTCATTTCCCTACCACGGAGTTGCATGATTTCAGGTTTCATAATCAATTGTTAATCAAATTTCATTTTGTGTTGGGCCATCTAATATTAAATATCACAATATGTAAGGTTATTGGAATGTATAAATGAGGAAAATTACTCAATTAAAATTAGTTCGAGTAGTCATCACTATGTTTTCATAACAAAACGATTTTACAAAATCATAACAAAATGATTTTACAACATAGTTTTTTTAATTAATTTCTCTTTAATTGTAAAATTTGTAAAATTTATATATACATATTTGTATATTTTAAATTGTTATAATGATGTATTAGTATGATTTAGATTATTACTCAAATTGTTACAAACATTAGTCAAAATGTTACAAAATACTCACCTTTATTTGATGTTGATTGGTTGGATACTTTATTTTGAAACAACTATATTTATTTTAGGAAACCATTTTACCTATTATGGATCCCCTCCAAACTTACATAATAAAAGAGTATAACTGATAATATAAGTGACGTAAAATTACTACAAGTATATGTCAATAGGTATTCTTCGAACACAGAGCTTAAATTAATCTAACTATAATGAATTTTTAAGCAGTTGAACCTATCACCTATGATTTGGTTAGCTATTGTCTCACAATGATTTAAACGTGAGAAAACCAATTAATATAATAATCTTTAGATACAGAATTTATGGCTCTAAACATAAAACAAGTTTTATTTTAATATAGAGCTGCCCAAATAAAAAATTTTATACATTCTCACATTTTTAAAAGCAAATTGTTAAAAAAAAAAAAAAAAGAAAATGAAGCAAAACAGAACTCAATATGTTAAAAGTAATTTTGTCCATAGTAACAAATAATACGTCAGATAAATCCTTATTATTATTTATAAACACGTATAAACTATCCCTTGATATTTGTCATGCTAGCTCAATAAGAGATGAAACCTTTATGGGGATAAGAAAATATTCACACCTCAATAATATTTGCCCCATCATTTTTTAAAGAGGTATGCTTAAAAATAAAACTGTTTTCTTACGTTTTCTTCAATAATATAAGTCTTAGTTCTATTTTATTACTGTACAATAGTACAATTTTCTCCTTATTAACTTTGCTAACCTGAACATTAAAAAATAATTGGTATGTTAGATACTTGTTTTTACACTTTTAACAGGGGGAGTATCTTAACAGAAGTTTAATGTTCCTCTAATTATTATTGTACAATATTATTTCATTATTGTATATTAAATAGGATTCCAGCTAGCCTGTTTCTACTGTATTAAATTTAAATAAACAGCTATTGAAATTTATAAATATATATGTGATACTTTTAATTATGATATTTAAACACAGAATTTAAGAATTTGGTTCTACCAAACTGTCTTCTTGCGTATAAAATATGTATCAACATACATCAACATTACATATGAATGACATAGCAATATCGTTCACTCACCTTTCTTCCCCCCTCCATCAGAAGCGACAATCTGGATGGCATAGTCGGGAGTCCGTTCCCGATCCAGACAGCACACTGCCGTCTTGATGATTCCAGACGAGGCTTCAATGTCAAATATCGGCGCTCCGGTCTCTTCCTCTATGACGTTTTTTTCTATTGAATACGTTAGTCGTGCGTTGTTGCCCTCTGCTGGATCATCGGCGTCTACTGCCGTCATTGTCATCACCACTGCTCCTGGAAACATAAGTGTGATTGTTGCTTTTATTTATCTAATAATTATAGCTAGTAGTTTTAAAAAAGTTACAATATGGATTGTTTAAGTTATATAAGCTTAAAATGTTCGTCCTAATCATTATTAATACTAGGAACTGGAACAAAGTGTGTTATTAACATATTCTACTAACACTTAAGTAGGTAACCCATTAAGCTCGTTAGATTACATACATAAATACAAGCACTGTAGGGATGATTTAAAAAAAAGAAGAAACGTCATTTACAAAAAAAAAAAAAAAAAAAAAAAAAAAAAAAAAATTGGTAGGGATCACGCGCATCTCAATGACATCACACAAAAGTATCATCTGCTTCACCTGTTACACTGAATGTGTCATAAATATTCATTAAGTGCTTTTCATAAATCAGTGATTTCATTATTATTCTAGTTAGGTACCATAAATTTAAGCATCAGTTTAGTAAAGGAAAGTAGTTCCGGGTTATGGCTAAATAATTCAAACAATACAAACTGAACAGAATTGGAAATATATAACACATTTAAAAACGGAATTGTTTACATATTGTTTTTTCTTACTATTACGATATACCTTATAGGGTACGCTTGATTGTAAGTATAATAATAAGTTAGTAAAAAAGTATATACATGCTAACCAAACAATTGTGTTTGAATCGTTTCATTTTTACTTCATAGTACAAAATAAAAATGTGTTGAGAAAATAATGTAGCTTTATCACATTACAAAATTCCTCATTATTAAATAATAAAATATAAGCTTTTTTATTTTCTTTAAATTAAAAATTGTTTGTATATGATACGTGTTCAAATTTATATTCTACTTTATTTGAAAAGTAGTTTATAATTTCGTTTTCACAAGCTAGCGATTTGAGAATTATTGAGAGGAAACAAAGTAAATTACCTTGCGAAACTCATATTATATGTATGTCATGCTATTTAATGACGTGAGTATTGAACATTCAATTCTAATTATTGATTTTTAATGCTAACTGTGAACAGTCTAGATTGTCTCTAATAGTACACTAAGCCAAAAATAAAATCATTGGCAACTGTTTAAATTGATTATGTTTTCAGTATTGAGCTGTCAGTAATTTTTCTCTCCCTCCAAAACATCTGACTTGCAGAGGGATATTGCTATCACGGTAGATATAAAAATGATATGTTGTTACGCAATCATTTTTAATACTATGACACTATAAATAAACAATTCCTTCCAACTAATAGTGACAATCATTTACTTCAAAGTATATAAGGCTTGATTTTTGTCACATTATCTCCTGACACACATAATGACTACCAACCTGCCTCCCCGTTCTCTGTGATGTTACCGTAGCAGATATTGTGGGGGAAAGAGGGTGCGTTGTCATTTATGTCCTTGAGGTTCACTTGCACATCGGCGTAGCCCACCAGGCCTTCACCCCCCTCATCTTGCGCGAATACGGTGAACTTCCAGTTTGGACGGCCTCTGGGCTGGTCTCTATCCAGGGGCTGAACACACATAAATAGTGCATGTAGTGAGTATAAACAAATTAATAAAATTAGCAAAAGTAAAGTTTTGTTGATAATAAGTTAATCAAATATGAAAAAAGGAGGTTGTAGGCGATACGTTCTATACTCGGTTCTCTTACTGATATGGCGTCCGCTTAATGGTTGCTATCGTCATTGACATTACTAGAGGAGTCTGATCTGTCCATGTTGGGTAGTAGTCAAGGTCTGGATGTTGTATGAGTAAGAGAACTGAGTAAAAGGCTTGTTAATTAGCTGAAAATCAGACCAATCCTACGTGGTTTGGATTCTATGTAAAGCTATAGGTTCCTTAATATAAAGGTTTCTTAATTTCATCTCATGTGTAAGAATGAACAATTTTGATTCCTGCTAGGGTTGGGAATTACCTGAACAATGGAAAATCAGCATTTCTATAGAGAGTAGAAGTGTGTTATTAATGTGTTATTGTATATATATATATATATATATATATATATATATATATATATATATATGTTGTTTAAGGTTATCTGAATCTTATATAACATTTTACATGATTTAATTGCACGGTTGGGTTTACTATTTATTTGAAAAAAAACCCTAATAATACATATTTAATTTAAAGGCATACTCCCATTGCTTCTTTAGATTTAACATGATTTTAAAGTGTTTTATATTTGGACTAAAGTACCGTTTTACATTTTAATTTATGTTATCCTTGAACGGTATGATTATTAGACTAGGGAGGACCTGATTTCAAAGCTGGACACGAGAGAGGTGGCAAGATAATATTTGCTTTAAACCCTCTTCAACAACACAAATAACAATAATTGAAATATGCTCCATCTCAAAAAGTTGTGGAAATTCGTTACTAAAAATATTTAAAAAAATTGACAAAATACATTTTTGTCTGTTATCATATACAACTTTAGAAGTACTTTCTTCGGAAGAAAGTTGAAGAGAGAAAAAGTTTTGTAATTAAATTTCAGGTATAGTTGATTAGAACACTCGAAATTAATTAATGCTTGAAAAATTTAAAATACGCAGCTGAGGAGCTTCCAATTTTTCCAAATATACTATTATGCTCAAACTTTCATATGCTTCTTTTAAAATAAAAATTGGTGGATTTGGACGTCCCGGGTAATTTTTTTTTAATAAACAGTTCTTTTTTTGCTTATAAACAATTTCACTAACATTGCAAATTTACCACAAAAATGTTATTAAAACGTGGTTAAAAAGTTCTTGGAAAGACACTTAATTGGTTCTAATTTCGTCCAAGTCCATCGACTAGTTTCCGAGATACAAACTTTCAAAGTTAACAAGTGTTAGCGATGAATTTTTCAACAATACGGAGTGATTAAAGAATTAATTAATTGTTTCATCATACTAAGTTATTTTCTAGTACAAATTTCCATAAGTGTGAATTATTGGCAACATCAACTATAATTTAAAGTTAAATAGTACACTCGCGTGAAAAATTACCAAAAGGTGGTCTTCTAGACACTGAATTCAAAGGTTCAAAATGCTTAGGTGGAACTTTTTTTCATTTTCTTGGCTTCAAATTGGTCATTTTGATGATTTTTTTAAAACATAGTTAAAAATACTTGGAAACACACTTAGTTGGTTCAAATTTCATCCAAATGCATCGACTGGTTGCCGAGATACAAGCTGTCAAAGTTAACAAGCGTTTGCGGTGAATGTTTCAACAATACTTAATTGAAGACATAATTCTTAATTTATTTATAACTCGTGTCTGTGAACATTTTAAAATACCAAGCAGCACTCGTTCTACAAGCATTGAGAACAAGCAAACAGAAGAAGAGACTGACGCTATGACGCTGTAAGGCAGGTGCTCCTTGTAAGGGCAGATGTTTATCACACGAATACACTACATTTTTTAAAAAGCAGATGAAGCCCACAGCATTAAGCTATTTCCGAAAATATTGTGTTTGTACTGCATCGCTTATAACTCATGAAATACTAATTTCTTTGCCATAGTTTATATGGAATTATTTTCTTATTTTGAATTATAATTTACGAAAAAAGAACAGAAATAATACTTGTTTTCTTTCATTTTGTTTAGATAAAGTTAGAGGTCAAAATTAAAGATATTTGTATTCAACAGGTTTCAGTGTATAAGTCATTATGATTTTTCTTAAAAAAAATTACAAGTCATAGATTACAACATGCGTTAAGTATTATGTTGGAATGCTATGATATGTTTTTAACAAAATGCAGTCATGATTAACACTTGGCACTACCATATTTGAACTTCTCTTCTCGAAAACCATCGATTTAAAATATCCTCAAAATGGCCTATAAGAAGCCGAGAAAATGAAAAAATCTTCCGCCTAAGCATTTTGAACCTTTGAATTCAGTGTCTAGAAGACCACCTTTTGGTAATTTTTCAAGCTAGTGTACTATTTAATTTATAATTTTAATTGATGTTACCGATAATTCACACTTATGTACATTTTTACTCGAAAATAACTTGGTATGATGAAACAATTGATTCTTTAATCACTCCGTATTGTTTAAACACTCTCCGAAAAGGCTTGTTAACTTTGACAGCTTGTATCTCGGAAACCAGTAGAATAATTTAGACGAAATGTGTACCAGTTAAGTATATTTCCAAGTATCTTTTAAACCACGTTTTAAAAACCTTTTCGTGGTAATTTTGCAAAGAGAGTGAAATCGTTTAAAGAAAGAAAAAGGAATTGTTTACATTAAAAAATTCCCAGGGGCGTCCAAATCTACCAATTTTAATTTTACAAGAAGCATATGAAAGTTTGAGCTTATTAGTATATTTGAAAAAATTGGCAAGTTTCTCAGCTTGCCAACAATTTAAACATTTGCTTGTCTGTCAAGAGCCAATTACATTGCAAAATTATTATGAAAAAACTATCCAACGGAATTTAACGAAATTTGGTGAGTAGATTTATCATAATATGAAGTTTTCTCTCTGGGAATACAAAGGTCCTCATACAAATCTAAGTGCTCAAAAAAGTTTTCAAAAAGTACCTTTCTTCGGTATTTTTAACGTAATTGTTATTTTTCAAAAGGGTAATTAATATCGAGTTTTCTAACCAACTATACCTTACCCAAAACTTAATTACAAAAACTTTTCTGTCTTCATCATTCCTCCAAAGTCAGTACCTCTAAAGTCATAAAAGAGAATAGACAAATAAGTGTATTTTTAAAAATTGTTCACATTTTTTATAATAACAAATTTTCCAACATTTTTTGAGATGGAGCATGTTTCAATTATTGTTATTAGTATTGTTCTATAGGGTTTAAAGCAAAAATTAGCATGTCACCTCTCTTCTTAACGAAATCATAAATATTGACAGATAAGCCCTGGTCTATTTATAAAAACATAAATGAATGAATAATTGGTTTGAAAACAATGAACAATCTAACCTACTGTTTATAGTTGTTTCATTGATAACTTTGATGGATTGTATGTATCTTTTGATTACACGCACTCACACGCACGCACGCACGCACATACACACACACACAAACACACACACACACACACACACACACACACACACACACACACACACACACACACACACACACACACACACACACACACACACACACACACACACACACACACACACACACACACACACACACACACACACACACACACACACACACACACACACACACACACAATATGAGAAGATAAGAACTAAATTTAGGTCATATATCAGGTAAGGGATTTATGAAAGTCATAAAATATTACATCTTTGAAAGGAGGGGGGAGAGTGTAAAGGAATGTTTACTGATTTGTAATGTAGTTTGCGTCTTTTTAAATACATAAAATCCGTACAATATAAACACATTTCAATGAATTACTATGCAAAAGATAGTAGATTTACCTTGAGAACGAATATCTCCCCAGAGCGTTTGTCGATGGTAAATTTACTGTTGGCTGGATTATCTGGATCAACTCCTTGGCCTGTCAGGGAGTAGACAATATTGTGAGGTCGGTCTACGTCTGCATCCACTGCCACTACCTTTTGTACATTACATCCTCTGATACATACTGGCAGATATAAAGATACAGGCACAAATACAATAAATGATGTTATTGTTTTATACCATATAGATTACTGTAGCTGTTTTGTAAAGAGTTAAACTTCTTTAAAATAAATGTTTATAAGTGTGTTACAACTATAAAATATAACTTTAAATTATAAATATTCTTGTTTAAAAACAAACTTGTAAAACTGTTAATAATATAAATACACATAAGTATGTGGTAATTTTGCTGTCTGGATGACTCTTGTCATTTAAAAAAAAGTATTATTATATTTCACTTACCTATCATGAGGAGCTGTTAACATCAAACT
Organism: Stictocephala bisonia; assembly: GCA_035578905.1. Classification (NCBI taxonomy): domain Eukaryota; kingdom Metazoa; phylum Arthropoda; class Insecta; order Hemiptera; family Membracidae; genus Stictocephala; species Stictocephala bisonia. The sequence goes on from JAQJVL010002430.1 coordinate 13,604, forward strand.
AATTTGTTGTAATGAATATATGGAAAACTACATAGATTATAAGTTGTTTTCATTAATTTATGCAGCTATACTTTCTTTTATAGTATAGGGTAAATGGCAATTTTATGACTAGAATATGAATAGGAGATTGACCACGTTGTAAAATAAACAGATCCCGTATAGTCATTTAGTTAAAAATAAACATTATCTAAACATATTGTAATGAAACAAAGATTATTTTTAAATAAATGCTAACTTGCACATTTTAGATTATAATTACATGTCTGTTAAAAATAAATTATTAATGTCATTATATTATTGAGGAATAATCCTGGTTGGGGGGAGTTCAGGATCGTGAAGGAGAAGTAACTGTTTAGGCTTCTACTACAGCCTCATCAACCTAGGGTAGGATGACAAGTAGGAAGCATCAGGCTTGGGACTGAAAAAAAAAAACAAATAAGAAACCTGAAAAAAATAAATAGATAGAAAAGTTGGTTGGCTCCTACTCATACCGCTCCTTGCGTTCATAAGGGGGTGGTAAGAGAACATTTTCTTTATTTTGCTTATAAAGCTTATAATTTGGCAGATTAAAAAAATGACCCCTTTGTGTGCTGGTAGCTTGATTGACACTATGCTGGAAGAGGTGTTCACGTCAAAATTCCTTGAGTTACACATAGATCGAGGTTTGACATGGAATGCCCATATTGATGCGGTATGTCCCAAACTAACATCTGGTATCTATGTTCTGAGGACTTTAGCCAAATATTGCCCTATTCAGGTATTGAAGACGGCGTATTATGGTTTAATTTATCGCCACCTAGTCTATGGCATAGTGCTGTGGGGAGCTGGTGCAATTAATCAGTTTTGAAAATGTTCAGATTACAAAAAAGAGCGATTCGGATAATCGAAAAAGTTGATTTCAGAGAATCATGCAAGCCAATATTCAAAAAATTAAGAATCTTGCCTTTACCTTGCTTCTATATTCTATAAATAACAACGTTTTTTATTTCTAAGTGTGCTTTGATTCGGGGACGTGACATTCACGAATATGGCACCAGAGGCAGGGACAACTATAGGACTGGGAAGCACAGAACAGTTACTTACGAGCATTTGCCCTCAGAGGCAAGTGTCCATCTTTACAATAAACTACCAAATTGTATAAAAATCGCCAGAACGCTGAAGGCGTTTAAAACTCAATTAAAAGGCTTTCTAGCCTACCATGCTTTTTATAGTGTGGGTGAGTTTTTGGCGAATAACTTGGAGACCACACAGTGGGTAGGCTGACACCGGAACTTGAGGTGGGAAAATTGGATGTATGAATGTGCAGAAATGTATGTTTGAGAGATTGTTTTGTAGTGTGGGTGAGACAAAATTTTTTAACTAGACATAAAATATCCTTTAAAATAAAATTGACTTTTGCAATACATGTTAAATGTCCACTGCAATAAAAACTGATTTGATTTGATTGTGACTTCAATATAAGAGGTAGATATTCTACGTTAGCTGTACGTCAACGTTTAAACCAATATAACGTAGTTTAACTTAAAATTGTGTGCTCATTAGCATAGTAATAAGTAAGCCATAATGGCTAATTAATCAGACAGGAAATGGAATGTAAAATTTCTTTAACGAAGGATGTATAAAACAGACATTAAGAAATTACAACGTATAAATCTGAAATGTACTAAAGTAAAATTCAAAATTCTATGTTTTGTTCTATTAAAATGTAATTAATTGAAATAATTGAACATTGTTCTACATCCTTCCTGTACTGTGCAACGGTTAAAATGAAAGGATTGAGTTTGAACATGGTAGGGCATAATTACCTTCAACACTCTCTTTGGTAGGTTTCGGTCATCCTCTTCAGTTATTTGAGTTTTGTACGCTGGTCTCTCAAACACTGGAGGGTTGTCGTTCACATCCCTTACTTTCACGTCGACTGTAGCGAAATTTACACTAGTGTTGTGAAATGCAGCAACTCTCAGTTCATACTGCAGAATACAAATATAAAAAGAAGTTTGTGTTTTTCTTTCATTATACTTAAAAATACTGCACTGTTATTATCATAGTAGAATTCATAATTAATTATATGACATACATAGATGTAATTATACCTCTAGATATACATTATTTAAGCTAAAAATCTAATTAACATTTTGTTGAGCGTTTTGAAATAATTTATGCGCATCAATTATGATTTAATTTGAATAAGTATATTAGCTTTGCTAAACCCTCACTATTTCTATAACCTAGTCTATTTACTCTCATTATTTTGGTTGTAAGAGTGCCTTAACATTTGAACATTCATTTGAAGATAGATATGGAAATGGGGGATGTTTATGTACTTTATTTGAGGAGATGGATTTAGTAATAATATGTAGCTAGCGTAGGTAATTTAAAATAAAGTAATTTTACAAGGATTATATTGTAATTTTTGAAGAAGAAATTGACTAGAGAAGTCATTATCAAAATATGAAAGTGCTTTTCATCTTATAACATTTCAACTATATTGATATAATTTCCAACATAAAATAATAACATTTATTCTTATAGTTCATTCAAATATATTACCAATATAATACAATTACTGTAAGTCAACTGCAAAATGATAGGTTTCATTCAGTAAAGGTTATAATGAGACATGATTTCTTATTCCAAATACAGTCAACTGCAAAATGATATGTTTCATTCAGTAAAGATCATACTGAGACATGATTTCTTATTCCAATCAATCATGATACAGTTGTTTTAACAGAGTCTCTTATGTGTTGCATTCCTAAATATATATTGAACCTCCAACAACTTCAACTGTTACTACTTCACGTTAATGTTCACATAATATTAAACTAAATAACATTATGTTTGGCATTCAACAGTTAACATATTAACTAGCATTAAATTTGCTAGGTGATTTTATATACTTGAACATATAATATTTCCCTTACAATGGACAATATAATTCTTTTAGTTGTGTTTAATAATTTAAAAATTTTGTTAGATATATTTTAAAATATATAAATATAATTTCTCCTTTTTGAAATTGATGTTACCTGATAGAAACCATACGCTATTCCCACATACAAGATAATATGAAATGAATACGTTTAAAAAAATGTGTACGTCTGCAGAACAGTCAATCTGTATTTTTCATTAAATTTTCTGAGAGAATGTAAATTTCATGTCAAGTCAGAAATGTGTAAGGAAAATGTTCAGCTTAAAACTTTTAGATGTAGAAAATAGAGAGAAATGACTACTTTATATCTAGCAAGAGTTGTGTGAGTAGGATTAATGTCAGGCTATAAACTGTCATGGGGCAAGGAGGAAAATGTAACACTGGACCTACAGAGGCTGTGCGAGTTGAGAGATTGGTAGGACTGACTTTAGGAAATGACTTCAATCCTCACATTTTCTCAATATACTTTTTATATTTTTCAGATTGTGTAAAAAGACAAAACTATACATGGAGTAAAACAATTTTAAAAAATAAGAACGTTAATTTGAAAAAATAACACTAATTGTCATCAATAATATATGTAGCAATATTGTTTTATGAATTATCTTATGTTACACCGATAACGCTTGATTTAGGTGGGTTTGTAGTTCAATTCTACCCTACACGTATAGGTGATAGGGTGGGTTACTCATACATTTGGGTGAGTGGGTCAATACTAACGTACGTGTTGGTTTCATCGTATTTACAATATGTGACGGCGCTGAACCGTGATTCAGGTACAGACATGTATTGTGGGAATTGTATTACAAATAGCACAGGCGCTATGAATATTGTTAGAAAAAATTTGTTTTAACGTACGGTGGCATTAACACCCATACACGTACGGTGGCATTAACCTACCCATACACTAAAGGTGGCATTAACCCACCCGCCCAACCATACACGTACGGTGGCATTAACCCACCCGCCTACCCATACATGTACGTTGGCTTGTCCGTAAACTTGTTAAACAGGGTAAGTAACCAGTAAACCTCCAAACCAGTAACCAGCCAAACCTCTGGAAGTCACTCCTTTGGTTAAAACAAACAAAAAATGTCATATGTACAAATCTGTCTGTATATATGTGTTTTACTAGAAACTTAATATCTTTAAAGTTATTTAAGATAAAACCATGAAAGTTTTTATGAATGTTGATCTTTATAGTGTTCATGTACAATTTTAATTTCATTTTTTAACAATAATCCTTTTCCTCATGGCGGCCATTTTAATTTTTTAAAGCCAAATATCTTAATAAATTTAAATAGTACTAAAAACCTGTAAGTTACAAAGTGGTTTAAGAATTTTTTCTAAAAATAATTGTATAAACATTTTTAAGATTAAACAGCTATTAACTGAGAAATACAAATTTGTATAAACAAAAATACGCTTGATATTAACAAAATTGGAAACTTTAGTAAAGTGACATTTATTTACTAAAAACTAAATACAGCAAGAGTATGTTAGAAGTGACGTTTATCACAACACAAAAACAACAGTAAAGAAAAACAAAAGAAAAAAATACTAGTGATCGTACAACATTAGCTCTAAGTGCCCACTATCCATGTCTACGCATCGTTTTAGTCGATTTCTCATAGAACTTCTCATTCGTTCAAATACACCCGGTTTCTGTCTAATCGTATTACAGCCATCCACTATTTTTACCTTAACATTTCAATACTTCCAACAGGTGTTTGGTATACCAAAGATGTAAGGTAACCCCATACAAAAAAGTCCAGGGGGTTTAAATCAGGAGACCTGGCAAAAACCATAAAAACTATCTCAAGTACCCCTAAAAATCACTGTTTTAGTTTAGTAATGAACTCCAATCAATAAAAAAGTAAAAATAGGTGTTTTCTAACAACGAGCTGTCAATATTACAGTCAGCCGATAATCATTGACTGTAGGTATTTTCAATTTCCAAATCAGCATACGTACGTAGCATAAATACGTAAAAATCTATTTAGCACTAATGAAATGTTTAGTAAATAAATGTCACTTTACTGCATGACACTTTGAACATATGTTGTAGGATCACTAGTATTTTTTTTTTCTTTGGTTTTTCTTTACTGTTGTTTTTGTGTTGTAATAAACGTCACTTCTAACCTACTCCTACTGTATTTAGTTTTTAGTAAATAAATGTCCACTAAAGTTTACTAAAGTTTCCACTTTTATTAATATCAAGCGTATTTTTATTTGATAAAAACTTTTATTTCTAAGTTAATAGTTGTTCAATATTAAAACTTTTTATACAATTATTTTTAGAAATACATTTTTAAACCTTTTTGTAACTTACCGGTTTTTAGTAAAATTTAAGGTTATTAAGATATTTGGCGTTAAAAATTTAAAATGACCGCCATTTTGAAGAGGGTTACTGTAAAAAATAAATTTTAAATAGTACATGAACACTACAAAAACCAACAGTCATACAAATGTTCATGGTTTTATCTTAAATAACTTTGGAGATATTAAGCTTTTAGTAAAAAAAAAAACACATATAGACAGACAGCTGGATAATGGATCGAGATAGACGATTTGTACACATGAAATATTTTGTTTGTTTTAATCCAAGGAATTACCTCCAGACTTGGCTGGTTACTTACGGGACACCCAGTTACGGTGGCTTAAAAGCCATCCGTAATTTATAACAGCCATCCCTAACTGCGCACCAATAATACACAAAGTCTACACAAGTGTCATGTTTTACTCAAATATTGCATATCTTAGTTTTGAATTTACATAATTTCCCATAATTTTTATATTCCAATATTTAGTATTCTTATAACCTCGTGCATCACATAGGCTATCGTTGTGTGCGTCATGTCAACGTTATTTGAACGTGGTGCCAACTGTCTGCTCATGTGGGGAATCACGTGTCAGCATTGTTGGGAATTCTTCATCATTAAGCTACCAAGCTGGCTTTCTTGTATGTGTTTATTGCGTTAAAACCAGTTTCCTTCATTCGTACTTTTGTTTATGATTTACTTTAGCATTAAAATAAACTGTTTAATAATACTTTTTGCCAGTGTCGTAATTCAGTAGCTGAACATTTGGACTGTGGTGTGGAAGTTTCAACATTCTAAACCACAACCCCTTAATCTTTGGTACTTTGCTCGTTTAATAAAGCTCACCCAATTGGCTTCACGACTACGTGAACGGGCACGTAAAGTAGGAAGAGAAAAACATTAAGATATTAGTTGAAATGGGGTCTTACCTGTTTTCTCGTCTCGTAGTCCAAGGAACCGGCTACTCTTAGAGTTCCATCCGAGTCCAGTGAGAAGGCACTGCCTACGTTACCGCCTGAGATCTCGTATCGAATATTCGTCGCTGAAATGCATTCAAAGATATATTATACATCAATGTCAATATTAAATTGCTTATTTATTTTGTCTATTATCTAGTCAACATGATGAATTTGAGATAAATTTGCTGAGATATTTCCACGAAGATAACATCTTTCAATGGGTTGTAATTGAGAAGGATAATTTCGTCATCCTACATGTTCGCAGAGTAAATGAGACTAATAAATTTCATATTTTCAATCGATTTTGTATAAAGAAACATTAAAAAGGCCTAACGCCTGTATTTAGTCAATGACGTGGTATATATAAATTAATTTAATTCTACGACTGTATTTCAAGCCACATACAAGAAGAAGTACGTAGATAGGGGATATTTTATAGTTTAAGTTATTACTGTTATAATTGTCCTAGAATCTATTTTAGGTAAAGCTTGGTAATAGTATACATAAATAGTGAATTGCTGCTTACTTTTACCATATATAGTATTTCCTAAATATATTTAGGTATTTTCTAGCTTTCTTTATTAAAACTTCAGATTTCAACTAATTAGAATAAAAAACTCAACGTGATCAGAAAAAGACACGTGTTAAAATATGCAAGTCTAAGGCTTCATTCCAATTGTACCTATATAATAGATAGCAAACAGACTGACAATGGCACCAAAGTATTTGGGACATAGTGGAATGTTATTTGGAAATGTTATTTTTGGATTAAAATTTATTTGTATCATATAACTTGTTTATAAACCTGAACTAACAAGATATCCTGTATTAATGTGTAAAATTCGTTTCATAACTGTGTTTTTATGTCTATCAACCTTTTGACTTTTTTATTGTACCCATGTTTCAATGTCTTGTAGTGTTTCCAAAAGGTTTTGCAAATGTATTTAGCTTTTTAAAAGTCCACATCACTTTTCTTCTGAGGTACAATAATTGTTTTTTATTTATTATGGAATATTGGAAAATGGGTTTTAAAATATTAAATATTATTTTTTCATACAAAGTGACTATTTTTTCTTCTCCAACTATATTTTTCGATTAACATTAAGAAAATCTGACAAGAAAAATGTCAGTTTCAATGCTGAAAAATAAATATTACACTATCATTATTTGATTAAATTTACCACATTTTCACTCTTTTTAATCATTAAAAAAAACCTCTTTTCCATCAGTATGATTAAGATTTGATTATTAGATTTTTGTCTAAAATCTTTAATTTTTTTCATTCTTATCGGTTAAGATAGTGCATAATGCTACAAAATACAATATGGTATTGACAGAAATAACACGCAGATCTCTTGTGAATAAAAACTATATGGTAGAGAAAATTAAATATTAATATATATTTGACTTTATAAAAGGCCTGCAAATAAAAAAAGTGTAATGGGACATTATATACTACCACGCATTTAGTTTTACGATGATAAAAATATGAAAGGTACAACAATGTAAGAAATTTAATAATAACATTAATTGTACATTATTGTACACTTTCTTTCATATAGATATATTTCATTACCTATAACACCATGCATACGTGGGGGCACCTTTTTACTTTAGCTATGAGTTATTTTCGAATAACCTTAAGAAAATATTTGTAAATAAGATGAGTTTACAAAAGATATGGTTGTTGTTTTACCCAACCAAATAATGTAATTGTTTTATAAATGCAGTCAATTTACTATTCAACGTCTCAGTTTTATTCAAAGAGATGTTTTCAAGTTTTGTTTGTTGCTGATCTGATAATAAAGTTAGGACTACGACGCAGGGTGAGTCAGTTAGCGCCACAACGGTTCTCCGCTTCATGAATTCTATACAAGTGAACGAGCAGAGTTAGGTCATTATCGTTGCTTATTGTGCATTCACGACCAAAGATGCTCTACCCCATCTTTATATATCTGATTTTATTTTTTATGTAGAAATAAGGTGTATACATGAACTAAACGTTCTTTATTCTTAGTGAAACTGTGCAACAACATTTAGATTATAATAAATAGTACAAATTAAAAAGTAATACTATTATAGGTATGTAGATAATATTATTAGATTGTATCTTCATATTATGCATGTTTAAATTTCTTTATTCGCTTATTATTATTATTATGACTATACTATAACTTATTATAGTATACTGTTGTATCATACTTGCAGTCCATACCTGAATAATAAGTTGAAAGCTTGGGCTGATCGTGCTGTGTTTTTTCTTACACTCACTAGGCCACATAATAAAATATTTTTTTATTCCCTATTTCTCTGTATCATTATCCCAGCTTCATGTGCTAAAGGTTCTCAGTTCGATCCCAATCAGAGTCAATACATTTTGAGTAGGATGAGCTGATAATCACTGGCTGTTCATTTGTCATTGGGCTATTAATTAATGACACTTTCTAAGAAATAAGTCGGCCTTAGTTTGTAACAATGACTACATTCGCTCATCTACCCTCATCACACTCATTCGAAATCTATATTCGCCCATATTTTAACGATCGGCGTCTTACGAATAAATAAAAATAAATAAATAAAATAATAGTAACAGGATAACTAACTGACATATACGTTATTTGCTGCTATTTACATAATCACTACACTATCACACCAATTTAATACAGAACTAAATTACCGTACAATATTGTTTGAGTAATGTAACTTCACAAACTAGATTAATTTACATTATGGCTTGTGTTTCTTTTGTAAATTTATCTCTCATTCTAACGGATTTTTCTTGGAAGAAAATGTGTACTGAAAGGTAATGTTTACCATGATTACACATCCTAGATAAACATTGACCCAGAAACGGGTAATACCAAACAATAAATATGACAATAAAATATCAGATACACTGCATTGTTTAATTAATTTTAAAAATTAAACATTCTATCCCTTTTAGAATTCTAAAAGGACTTTCAATAGTTAAATTACAGTAAGAAAACATGCTAAGGTTATATCATTTGTTTTTGTTTACAGTACAACATTACAGTCACCCTCTGCCTATCTAAGTGTTGTTGAGGGAATAGGGCATAGAGTAGAAAACAGGAATGTTTTTGCAAACAGGATAAAATTATCTACAAACTTTCACCTGGCGTATCTGTTGTAGCCACATTCCCAAGTTATTGTATTCATGCCTTCTATTGTAATGCTGCATTATTTTTTTTATAAGATTGCATATTATTTTTTTTAATATGTGCCTGCCCTATACGACTCAACAATTACTATCAAATATTACTAAAAATATGTATGTATATATGCATGTATTTTTTTAATTCGTTGTTGTCTTTCTTGTTTACTATAGGACCTTACCGACAAGTTTTGCATAACTTGGTGAGGCCTAGATTGTGTACATACTTAAAAGTAATAAATAAATAAATGTGTTTATATCTAAATGTCATAATGATCCTAAATACATTCAGACTTATAAAACCAAAGAACTTCACCTCTATGAACGTGTGAGAAACCAGATCGTATTAAGTTAAATAATAATATTGTAAATAATTATTTTAATTGGAAAAAGGCCTTTAAAAATAATCTGTAGGTATGACACTAATATTTCAAATAGAACAAAATCAGATGAAAGATTTTTTATTTTAATTAGAGTTAGTCAGAGGGTAACAAAATAAAGAATAATACAAGTCTAGTTTATTTGATGAGATCCTTGACATGGCCCAGATGGTTACATTCAATATTATTAATTGTACAGTAAAAATTATTTTACAGTATAATGTTTTTATATTTAATGTTTTAGGGTAAAATGTATATAAAATACTACTGTGCTTGTAGCTGAAGGGGTTAAGAGCGAAGAATGTGTGCTCTTAAACTGTCTCATTATTATTTATTTGTGTCTCCTTTATATTTTAATTCACATTTTACAATCTAATATTTGATTACTTTTAAAAAAAAATTCATACGCTCAATTCAAACTGGCTATACAGTGTTGTTGTTTAATACATAAAACAAATAATATAACCAGTGTGTTTTCATACCCCATTTAAAAACTTTTGGAACAGTAAGTAATAAAAATATAACAGTAGATAATACATTTACTGCCTATGGTGCTATGATATTTTATAAAATAAAACCTAACACGAACACTAAACAAATCACAATAAATATTTTCTAAAATGCAAACACTAGTGACTGTTTGTTAAAATAAAACCACTTAATGAGTTGTAATAATTTTATAATTTTTGTTGTAAGATGCGTTAATTTACATTAGTAATGAACAATTTTTTAACCATGTCATATTTTACTCACATTGAGGAAAGGGAGCATACAAGGGGGTTTATACTTTAAAATAACACTTTGAGAGAAGTTTTTGGAAAAATAAAATACTAAGCCTTAGTACAAAATGTGTATTTACAAAAATTTTCGGCTTCAGTCCAAAGTTGTTCCTCTTCCATCTTTATGATTTGTAGAAATACGAATTTCTGCAACTCACATAACTTTCAAATCGTTATACTAAAATATAAAAAAGTATTTAAAATAACGAACAAGTAATCATTATTGAAAGCAAATATTCATTAAGATTAATTAAACAAATGTACCCTTACAGTTGCTCTGTGTGTGTGCTGTGAGGGAAAGAAGGAAGTGGTCCTTTTCCTCATTTTCATCCACTTCAACCTCGTACACGTTTTGTTCAAAGTACGGTGTGTTGTCATCCTTATCTGACACTCCATTTCGTAGGAACTTGCTCACTGGAAATAAAGCAGCCCAGTTAAAAATGTCTGTTAATTTAAACATTTTCTTAATTTATTCTGAAGGGTTCATTAGTTACAAACATTTATATTTAAGAATCATTCTTCAATATCGTAACTGATCTTTTTTAGGTTATATAACTATAACTGAGAATGGGTTAGAGTATTACAAGAAAGTATATAGATAAAGACAGAGGGTCCACCAATATATGTAACAAATTATGATCCTAGTGAATATTACAAATGTGTATTCTTAGAAAGATAATCAACATACGTATTGTATTAAGAGGTGTGCAAATACCAATTTAAACGATTCCATACCACAAACACAATATTTTGAAATTTAATACTATCCTCCTACGGACAACCTTCTTAAAACAAAACTATCTATATACTTTTTTCCAAATTTGCTCTCGACAACTGGGTGAGTGATGGATTAGGCTGGCTGGATCAAAGACAGACCAATCTAAAAGTGTTGCTTAGTTTTTTGCTACTTTTTTTATTTATTTATTTTACTATTTTCAAGCTCGACCATAAATTGGAAGGCACTGAAAATATTTATATCTCCCAAGTTCACGATCCCAATCTTGGTCGATCCACTCTCCACTGGTCTTTCTGCAATTTTGCCTACATTCAGTGGTGTAAATTATATTTCTTGAACTGGTTGAATCCACCATTTGTTACTAAATTTTGGTCTCTCAGATATTAGATATTAAAAAAAGAACAATAATAAGTTTATTTGTTTATTTATAATTTCAACAGATATGTCAATGTCTATATAATCACAATAGCCTGACTATCTGGTAATACAACAAATAAAACAACAATACGAGAATTAAAAATAGTAATAACAGTACAAAATAACATTGAATGTGACATATTTGTACTAAATAACAATAGAAAAATATAATTTAAATTAACAACAAACAAATTATGGAGATAGCAGGAAACAAATATTTACTACAGGGTAGGAAGTGTACAAGAGATAAAGTGGTGAGTATACACCTCAATCAAATAAAGGACTTGTCTCTTAAAGGAGGCACAAGTGAATTAGAAAAAGTTAAGATGCTCAGGGAATTTCCATGTTTCTGAATACACTGTAACCAAGCAGTTTCTAGCGCAATTGGTTGATATAAAGTCACTAGACCTGGTGCCGCAGGAAATCCTGAAGAAAATACGGTCAAATAAATCAGAGCACTCCAATTCAGAAGTGACAATTCGTTTAGGAAGAAAAGTTCCCACACCAAGTGCCTGGCATCAAGATAAAGAGGTCGGAAGAGGGTTGACGGTTCCACCAGAGGTGCCTCCCAGTATCTGAACCCAGACCTTTTCCACAAGACGTAGGAAACGGCGTTGAACAATCTCACTCTTATAATGGGACTAGCTGGTAAGGAGACCACAGCACAGTATTCAAGATGTGGTCTCACCAGGGAGTAGAAGACGACCTTCAGTGAGTAAAAATGATTAGGTGGTAGATTAGGCAATGATTATGGAGTGCCACAAGTATAAGTAAAGAAAACCCCTAGGTTTTTGATTTCAGATGGTCACTTAAGAGATGTATTCATAAACGCAAACCAAACGGCGTGTAGAGGAGATAGAATATTTACTCAAACCACCATAGTTTTCCTCCAGCGGCAATGAGCTGCAAGTTAGAGTTTCGTACAACATATACTAAACCAACGATGGTAAAATATTTTAACTCTAGTTAGAAAAAATGTAACTAATGTTGGTGATACTGACAATTACTCTAGCATGTAAACTATTAAGATTAATTCAATACAACTCAATTAATTTATCAAATAACACAAAAGCTGATTCGATGTAAGCACTATGGCAAGTGGGATTATTGTTTAAATGACATATCCGTGCTTCTGGTAGTGAATGTACTAAGAAAATATGACTATGCATGGTGGGGACAAATTCTATCACATATACTCTGTTCACAGATAATTTACCATGAGTTATATAATACCACTAATGATACAAAGCCGTCTTAGAGGGTAACATATGTGATTAAAGATAACACGGTACATTATTTTTATGTTAAGATCCATATTGTTAATCTGTAGAAGGTCCATATCCCGGCCCGAAGAGACTTAATGTACAACTTGAGATTGTTAGCGACCAGCAACTCTCTGCAGAAGATACTTCTACTTGTATCATTGATACTGAATAAGGTAGGACCAAGCAGGGATCCCTGAAGGACTCCAGAAGTGGCAGTAAAGTCTTTAGAAAGTACTGATTCATAGAATAAAGTCTTTTGTCACTTAGCCAAAAATTAAATAAAAAAAAAAAAAACAGTAGAGCATTGTGCCTGCAACCTCAAAAGCCCTAATTTGATGCATAAGAAACCAGCAGCTGGCACGATATAAAGCCTTTGCAAAATCAAGTTGAATGGCATCCACTTAAGTATGCTAGCTAAATAAGTCAAAGATGTCGGATTCAAGTGCCATCAAGCTGGACGCAGAAGAATAACTATGCACAAACTCAAGTTTGAGAAGAGAAAATTTACGTCTACAGACTACTAAATTTTCAAATCTGTTAGTCACGACTAAAATGATGGCTATAGGACGATATTTTTACAGTCATTAGATGGTCCTTTCTTATAATTGGAGTTAAATTAACATCCATCACTTGAGTACATAAGAAAAAATTCCGGCAGATAGCCCCTTACATTAACTGAGCTCTTTAATAAGCCCCTTATTAAAGAGCTCAGTTAATGTAAGTTCAAGAAGGTAGCTACAATAATTCAAAACATAAGGAGGGATTTCATCAGGACCACAACCCTCCAGTCACAACCGAATATTTGTTCAGGGTAGTCAAGGTATGACGAACCTCTGAAATCTGAACTGTAATGGAGGACGTGTTAGCATTCAAAGAAACTATCCTCGAGGCAATCACTACATCCCCATCATGATTGAATACAGATAAAAAAAATTACCATACAGGTTAGTGGTAGACTGGTCATCAGCTAGTATTGACTCATTAAGGTCAGTCATCTTAAAAGCATCGTTATATTAGCTGGGGGCCGTTGAGTAGAACCAGAAGATGTGTGGATTGCTTGGAAGAACTTCTCCAACATCATTCATATATCTCTAAAAAATTACCGAATTAGCTCCTTGATATCTGACTATTACAAAACATTCATAAGTGGAGACATCAAGAAGTTTCTTACATCTTCTGTGAAGGGCTCACTTCTTAATTGTATTTAGTTCGTTAGAGCACCGGATGGGTAACTTGGAGGGTTTTTAAGATAACTTGATGAATCGGGCACTTGTTATACTATCAAGACTCTCAACACATATTTACGTCATCATTGTCAACACAGAGATCAATAGCACTGATAGAGAGGTCATAGTACAAAATGAGGTCACAATTCATAGGATTTAAGGTGAAAATGGGTATAAGTTAAAAAAAGAATAGGTAAACTTTTTTTTAACTTGTAGAACTGAAATTTTAAATTAAATAGTATAATTACAATAATTAATCTTCAAATTCATTGGATAAAACTTACAAAATGTATTATCTACTAATTTTATTTTTGTTAAATTGACTTATATGGTTCTCAAGAAAGCTGCTTACTAAGTTTGCACGTATAAACACTATTAATATAACTGTAAGTTGAAAGACGTTCAGTTTCTTTAATAAACGACTTTTGACTCTTATCGAAGTAACCTACAGTGTCCTAGATACAGACTAACTAGTTTAGTCTTCCAGGCTAACGGTTGTGGAACAAAACTCGTTCAACCACGAACAATGTTTTCCTCGGGGAGCAATGTGCTTATCTCGACTTTTGACGGATTTTTCCAAATAATTCTAAAATGTTATTGATGTATTACTTAGTTTTATTTAAAATTGTTCATAAATACTTCGGATTTATTAGTAATAGTATTTCAATTCATCTTATTAATCAGAATAAATATGTTTAAGGAAAATGTTATACGATCATATATATAATAATAGCAATTGAAAATAGTATAGAAATTATTATATAAAAATAAAATCACGTTTTAAATTTGTATGCATTCATGAATAATCTATTTCAATATGTTTCTTAATAATACAGTGGATACTCTTAGATTTGAATCAGTATAAAATAAGTGGTAAAAAGTATATTATAATGAAAACATTGTGTTAACAAACTACAAAAATAAAGGTTCAGTAGCTTAGCCTGATAAAGCTTTAACTAAACAGATTAATCATAGATTAGACTGATTCGATCACCAATTTTTCATGAATTAAACATTATTTTAATGGATGCTACTACCTTTAAATTTCGGACACAACCACTTAATAATTTGGTTCATAACTCTTAACTTAAAAAGGAAAACAGTTATTTTTATTTGATTTCAAAAATATACAACTATTAACTTAAGTTAAACAAAATAACACATCATGTTAAATATTACAAAAGAATATCGATACCACATAGTATATATTCTATTTAATATTAAAAATATAGAACATATTAAAAATATAGAACTACTCTAGGACACCTCTGCAGGTTTTGACTGCCAAACCCGTCACTCGCTGCGTTCATGGCACCTCAGTATTGAGCCTTATCATGAGGTTGTAGACTACATATATACGTGAATTAACTGTATTGAGTGATATCATAATATGTAAATTTATTTACAGTAGCTAATTTACTTCACTTTAGCTGCAACCTATTTATAACCGTCAAATGTTATTAGTTATCCTAATTTAAATATTTCCATTTTATGTCTGTTATTTAATAGTTAATGATTAATTAACATTAAATATAGCTACTCGATTTAATTACAATTGAAACTATAAAGGCATATAAAGCTGTCAAACAGTTATTTAAAAATAAAATCATTCTTTAAAACTATTCTTTAAAATACAAAAACCCGAATTTTCATGTCGATGTGATGAACTGTGAAGCAATGTATATAGGACGCACAGACAGAGATTCATACAGAAGTGCATGTACTATTTAATATTTAAAAAATCAGACAAAACCTTATCGAAATGAATCAAATGTACTCTCTCTCTCTCTCTCTCTCTCTCTCTCTCTCTCTCTCTCTCTCTCTCTCTCTCTCTCTCTCTCTCTCTCTCTCTCTCTCTCTCTCTCTCTCTCTCTCTCTCTCTCTCTCTCTCTCTCTCTCTCTCTCTCTCTCTCTCTCTCTCTCTCTCTCTCTCTCTCTCTCTCTCTCTCTCTCTCTCTCTCTCTCTCTCTCTCTCTCTCTCTCTCTCTCTCTCTCTCTCTCTCTCTCCCTCTCTCTCTCTCTCTCTCCCTCTCTCTCTCCCTCTCTCTCTCACGTTATCTCTCTCTCTCTCTCTCTCTCTCTCTCACGTTATCTCTAATCGTCTTATTATTTTAAACATCAGTTCTTGAATACTAACAGTTGTTAAGATTTTATTAATATTATTATTTACTTTTAAACAGCTGTTATATTTTGAATAATTTCAATATCCATTCATGTTATTCTTATTGGCACAAATGTTCTTTTAGGCCTCCTGTATCCATTTGGGTAAAGAAATTTAATAATCAAAAAACCTTATCGAACAAATATGGTTAGAGGCTCGACTAATTATTTTAAAATTTAACAATTAATATGAAATAAGTTACATTGAAAACAAACTGGCTTTACATATTACATGTAAGGATTTTAGATGGAATGTGATTGTATGCATGGAAAAAACCAAACGAGCACATCTTTCTCAAAATGAACTGCCACAGTAAAAATTAATTGTACAGTACTACGGAAGGTTCAACTTTCTAAAAATAAGTAAACCTGTTAAAACAGCAAAAAACATACATGATATTAACGGTAAATATTGAGGATATTTTAAAATATCATTAGGCATTTGCACGAAGAAACACTTTAACCTAAGAAATCTTATTTGAGACAGTTAAAGTAAATATCTCACTTTAAATAATTAAGAAACATGTATTTAAGGTTAAAAAGTATTAAATTGAACAAAACTGTACACGACTGTTTAATAGTTTATTAATATACTTAAAAGGTTTTCATATTTTATAAATATATTACTATATAAATTCCAATAATACTCAAACATAATATTTCAAGATTACCTTCAAACAATGAACTATTCATGATAAATAATATAATTATTCGCGTACATTATTTAGTTATTTTTAACAAAATTAGTTTATTATTTTTAATTTTGCCATTGATGGTTTTATTTTCAATGTGTATGTCCATGAATAGTAATGATATAGAATATTTTAGTTTACATGTTAGTAAAATATGTCGATATGTATATTTATATAATTATTAACATATAATAGTTTATCATCTTAAGTTTACATATTTTGTACATGAAAACTCATGACTATAACACTTTAAAATGCTAAACAGAGATGTAATGAGTCATTCCACTAACTATTATCTAGCAGTATAATTTGGAAAATACATTGGAACTAGGTGACTAAATTCAACTCGCCGCCTGACTGATTGCCTCAATGTACGCTGTCACCAGGTAACATATGACCTGAACGTGTCCTGCATCCATAATTAACTAGCTGCACAGTTTATAGTATTACTTTTGTGTTGTGTGTATTTATATTGAGTTTCAGTACATGCTATGCACTTTTTATGTTCTGCTTTCATCATTCCACTATTAGAAAATACACTAATAGTAAAACTAATAAATTTTAATTTTACGTTTATAGAAATACAAGATTAAAATAAGCAAAATTAGTATTATAAACCATGTTATATAACATTTATTTATTTACAAGCTTGAAAAAAGTTTAATCGACAACAAAGATATATATATTAATTATTAAAAAAATATTTGAAACAGATATATAAATATATATAAAAGCGTAAACAAATTTAAATCTTTTTATGGCTGTAATGTAATTGTTTTCTGAAGTCCATTCTTGGAATCTTTTCCAATGTTTTATATTAACATAAGCTTTTGCAGGTGTGTGTATGTTTACTGGCATATTTATTACTTTTATTATCAATCCTAGTTGTAAACAGTCAATTTAAAACAATAAATAGTTTAGAACAGTCAAGAACAAGTAGTATTGATAATTTTTTTATCAATGACTTAGTAAAGAAATTAAAAATATATTTGAATACATTTAAACTATACAACTGAATCTTATATGTATGTAAATGATTTCCAAGTCTAAGGAATAACTCAGTATGGCTCTATACTCGTAAGGAAAAAAGTATTTAACACGGTACTCAATAAATAAGAAACACTCTTATGGTGTAGTACTAAACATTCAAAAATTAAAATAATGTATTTGACACTAATTTGGAAAACGGTTTATTGTCATACAGTATTTGAAATTAATGTTTTTATCAATGTATTAGTTTAGTACATTTAAACAATGTTTTCCCAGCATAATACGCTTTTGTACATACAGTACAAGTGCACGTCACACAACACAAATATATTAAATTTAAACAAGCTCAAAATGCACAAATGTACCACATTTCAAGTACAAAATGCACAAATATACTACATTTCAAGTATAAAATGCACAAACATATTACATTTCAAGCACAAAATGCACAAACATACCACATTTCAAATACAAAATGCACAAACATACTACATTTCAAGCATAAAATGCACAAACATACTACATTTCAAGTACAAAATGCACAAACATACTACATTTCAAGCACAAAATGCACAAACATACTACATTTCAAGCACAAAATGCACAAACATAATACATTTTAAGCACAAAATGCACAAATAATACGATGATCGATTTCGACGAACCACGTTTACCTTCAACAGACCGGAGGAGTCACAATTTCCAACACTCTAAAATTTGCGCATTTTATACTTATTTTTTGTAATTTTTGCTTATAATTTTTTATATTTATGCATGTATAAGTTGTATTTTAGAATATTTGTGAAATTTTTGCTTAAATGATAATATTTTTTTATTTTGCGACGTTCACTTTTACTGTACATATTTCATACCCGCATATAATAGTAATGGAAGTTTCATAGTATCTATATTGCTTGGGAATCACACAGTTTAATTTTATACGATTTAATAAAATATTATATATTTTTAGCTTTCCCATCAAATTTGTATTTGATACAGGCCAGCTTATTATAAAAGTCAGGTTTATCATAGATCCATTGTAACACTCTGATTAATAAGATCAAATGTAGTCTATAGTGTATTCATTCAATACATCCTAGTAAATTAGGTATTATGAAAAAATGTGAATCATATCATCTAAATAAATTATATAGCAGGTAAGATAATATGCATACATTTTTTTACAGTAAATAATCATACATTCTTCTTGCGAAACAAGACAAGCTTTATTAATAGAAAATAATGTTCAAACTCATACTAATATCTTATGTAAATACAAAAAACTCTTGTAACTTTATTGTATGAAAAACACAATATAAACTACCCCCTATGTTATAGTACTAAAACAACATATAATACTTTGAAAGTGTGTTTGTTTTAAATGAAGTGTTTTATTAGAGAGTCAATCAAATAAGAGGTAATCTACAAACATGAACTCCAGCCTAGCAAATATTTGCCTTAATTTAACTTTCGATACCCACTGTAACAGTTTGCGGGGGAAACGAACCGAGTGTTTGTGCATTTCAACCACTATCAGTAATTAACAAGGTTTTAATGCTACTTCAATATTAGTAACGATATTACGTAAGTAATATAGAATTTGTTTAAATATTATAAGTCATTACTCAAGTAAAACATAAAACATGTAAATTCTTTACGTGCTGTTTTAACTTGTCTCTTTCATAAGTTATAAAGGAAAACCTCTTTCTTAACGAGGTCCACATAAACGTTCCTACAAATAGCTCTACTAAAGCAGATGCTACAGAAAGTAATGAGGATAGGACACTTTACTGGACTAATGTAGGTCATGCAAATGACCTTTACATATAAAACGTAGAAGATTAAAGATAAAGGAGAAAAATCCAAAATTAATAGTCCTAATTTACTTTGGATTGTACTTCAATTACATAAACCTACAACTGCACAACAATATTTATGTCTATTATTCTCGGTAATTATATTGATTAGAATCTTATTCTTAAGAGTATATTTGTATTGGTATCAATTAATAAATAATCTAAAACCTAAACGATGTTTGGAGATTATTTATATTTCAAGCCCAAACATTTTTTTAATAGATAAAATTGTTTTAGAGTCTTCTAATTTCTGACTATTTAGAATTTTCTAAATAGTCAGAAATGATTTTTTCTGACTATTCAAAAAAAATTTTCTAAATAGCAATCAGGCGTATATTTATACGCCTGATTGCTCAAGCTCATAAAAATTGAAATTTTAAAACTAAATGTATTTTAAAAAGCAGGCATATAATTTCTAAATAGTCAGACATCAGAATACCACACATGTGTTTGTATTGAAAAAAATTGGGCATAGAATATAAATATTATATGTGGCGGTATGAAGTTAGACACATCTTCATGTAAGTTGATTCTAGACAAATTTTGCAATACTTAAATAAGAGTGTGAGAATTTTGACCTTTATTTCGTAATTCTATGTTTTTTTATTTACTTAATTAAATTGATTTACAGTAAGTTCTTTATATCTAATTATATAGTAAGTTTTAAATATATTTTAGAGTATAATAAATTTAAAGATATGATTCACCCATAGCTCTTGAATCACGTTTTATATTATTACAAAGAGTAATGTCATGTTTATGGCCCCATTACAATTTCCTGTGTGCATCACGTTTTGAAAACCCTATTCTTTAACTAATAAACAATTATATCGTATGCTATTTGTGAGCACTTCCATATTGATTTAGAATTAGTATATTTTATACATAAAAAGAAATAAATTTAAATAATTCATATATTTGTTTAGAAATACAATAAAAACGATTAATTAGTTTTAGCTCTTGACTACAAAAATAAGATATATACACAAATTGACTACACAATCAATATTCTTGTTCAAATTTCCTAAAACTTTACGTTATTATAATTTAACACAAAAGTAATGTATGTAAACTAAATTTAAACAAACAATAATCCAATGTGGGAAGGTTATTTTTCTTCTAATTAAATTGTATAAATCTGAGTTTATATGTTAAACCAAATTTGCAAGAATTTATGTATTTTGAAAAGAATTAAAATATATTCAACAAAAAAGACGCTTTTTTACATATAAGTTTACTATGTGTAACAGTATGCGTCAAAATTAAGTTTTAGGTTCAATCATGAAGCTGGTATTGCCATTGTTTAGTTGTAAATTGTTGCATATTTGCAAATCAGAATACTTCATTAAAGAGACCGGTATAAGCCAGTTAAATTATAGTTCGTAGTTATACAAAAATAAACGTATCTGTATGTTGTATTTTGAATGTATTAATTTGTATCTTATATAATAATCAATAAATCATTTTTTATAAATGCAAATCATAGTTTAATGATTAATTTGGTTTAAAAGTTTAATATTTTATACAAATTCTAATTATTACGTTTACTAAAATAGTTGTTATAACAATTCATATTTTTAAAACCTATTACAGATTATTTTATTCATACGTTTGTGTTATATTGATAGAATAGAACTTATTTATCCTCTTACGTCTCAAGTTGTCCAACAATATTTATTTATAACGTTTGCGACCCAGTCAAGTTACCGCAAACACCTTGCACATACGAGACATAACCAGTTATTTTTTTAATATATGGAATTTGGCTGTTCTGAAGAAACATTTTAAGTCTGATTATAATAAAAAAACGTTAATTTATAAATATATATGACTTTACTTAGAAGTAGCTGTGAAATACTTAATGTCAGAATAATACGACTTCAAGCGCTATAGATACCTTTCGACGTGTAGAGAGACTAGACTCAATATTGATTTGATTTTCTAACGTTAAATAGTATTTTACCACTGACTACCAATACTGCTAACTGTGGTCAGTTTATTTCTATGTTAATATTTTTTTATATGTTGTACTTGTATTGAATAGGATATAAATCGTTATTCATCATGTATAAACATGTCCTTCTTTTAGTGTTCTGTAATTAATAAAAGTACCAACTTATGCAACTATTTTAATCAATGAATATGTACTTGAAAAATTATTGTGTAGACACCACAGTCTACAATGTTAGTACACAAGTTATATGTCGTTTTTAATACAAAAAAATATAAAATAAATTATTTAAAGGCTTCAAACACTATTCTGCAAAATAAATTAAAATATAAATTTGTTTAGCTAATATGATGTCTTTAAACTGTTTATATTTTTAAAAAACATGAAACAGCTATCTCGGATGACTCTTGGATGATTTTAAATGTATGGATATATTATAGGTGTTTGATATGTTATAACAGAGTTAAAAAACTATTTATAATGGTTTCTTTGCAAATGTGATGATATACTTAACAGAAAAATTATTCAATAGTTGGTTAAATAAATGTTCATAGTTTTTAAAGTATCAAATCAAAATATATTTTATAACATTTAAAATAATTAAACAACAATACTTATTAAAGTTTCTAACGTTAAATATATTTGTTGTACGTGCTATATATTCGATGGGGAACAACAACATACCTAGATAAGTGCTGTTGGTAAGGATCCACAATACTTTAAGCGGGTCAACCATCACATCCCAGCGCGCACAGACAGTAGTATTTGTCACAAGAGCGATGTGACGCCGCGGCGGTCTCGCGCACAACTGAGCCGGACGCATTACTCCATCCCTGCGCGCCGGTGTCACAACCCCCGCATCCATCGGACAGCAGTAAATAGGCTTTTAGTACTTTTTTTATGGAAATGATCGTTTATTATCATTTAACTGGTTCATAAACTGCGATTATTAAAGTACAATACAACAATGTGTATCAAGCATCAAATTTTTGTTGTTGTTATTTTAATTTTAAATATGAAATCTATTTTGAAAAACGTAGACTTTGGTAGTATATTTTCATAAAGCTAAGATGTGGAACAAATTACGTTAGGTGTATAGTTGTAAACATGCAAACATTTTATTATATTCACTTCATTTATTGAAGTTAAAATTGATCAGGTAAATATCTATTAAAATGCTCCATCAAAGTCCATGTACTTATCCTAAAATAATAATAATAATAATTTATGAATGAAATAATAAAATGGAAGTGGATTTAAATTATTTCATTAACTATGTTGAAATTCAAGATTGTATTAAGCTATCATAAATTGAAAAAAAAAATAAGTAACCAATGATTGTTTTATTAGTGTCGTTTATGAGTTGTTTATCAATTAGTTTATATGTAATTCAAGTATAAATATATGTCTCGTTTATTTTGAAGTTTGTATTCCTAACACTAAATAAGACGCAATTATTCGTATATTTCTCTATGTTAGTTTAGAATTTGTTTAATGCAAACAAATTAATTATTTTTGTTTAATACACAATGCCACTGCTAAATCCCTTTTCAAAATGACAAATTTAATTACTTTGATTAGTATAGTAAAAAATATTATTTAATACAGATCTTACAGTGTTTCATTCCTCAAACTGTATAGTTTGAAAAATTTTACTTTAACATAATTTAACATATCTAACTAACCTCGTAAGTTATCACATTACAGTACTAAAAATAATTGTGACAAATTACAATGTACAACGGTTTTTCAACCCGTATAAGTGGGTTTAAATCAAATAACTTGACTTGGAAGTTCTAACATAAAGTTTTATATTTAGCATTTAGATCAACCATGTATCAAAACATGAAATCGCAAACATGAATTGAAACTACGATCTAGACTTATTGCAGCCAATAGAATACAAAGAGCTCTATTGACGCGATGTCGGGATAAAACATTTATTTTTTTTTTCAAACTTCAAATTTAAACAAAAATAATTTTATCAAATGTACATTGAAAACTATAAGTGTTCCCTACCGTTCTAGTATATTTAACATTAAATGCATAAACAAGTGAGGTGCCAGGTAAAGTTAACTGTACCGTCTCCATAAATTAATATAGCAAAAATAGGAAACAAAGTGTAAATGCCAGATCATACTATAGTGGGTCAAATGGTAGTGAAGGATATTTAAAATGAGGAAATAACACTGCCTTTAGTTAGTATAATATTTATTTAATACCATAAATGTTTTCCAAAGGTACATTAAAATAACTAAAATTAAAATAGAGCCAGATAGTTGATTTTCGTAACCTATTGCTTTCTCACTAAGTAAAAACCTATAATACTGAATATATGTCTTAATGTTTGTATCGTAACTTTATGCTAACTAAGAATAAAATATGACTGGCCAGTATCATTTCTTTAAATTATGGTCATATTTTAGTTTTAATAAATAAACTTTATTTAAAATAAATAAACGCAGGAGACCATTTTTACTAACACGTTACTTGAATTACTTAAAACTATAAATACATATATGTAATAAGCTAAAAGCCCATGGTAAAAAGTCATACAAATTGTTTTATAGTTGGCATAGACACTTTGGTTAAGCGTTTTGCACGGCAGCCTAGAAAGAGTTAGCAAATCACAGAGAGGGTGTTGCGGCAGACTAGAGAGAGAGCGAATGTTATAAATTGTCAAGAGAGTGAGATAGGAAGGAAATTGTGGAAAGGGGTACACGTCAGAAATGCTCAAGTAGTGGTGCGTATCGTCAGCCGCGCTAAGCTCTTTCGTCTTCAACAGGAAGTCAGACTATTTCCTATCTCTTTTCGTTTCTTATACATGTCAATTCATCAATATCAATCACTAATTGGTTGATATTTTGCGATATTAACAGATTTACAGTGAAGTTGTTTGAAATGTTTTGATTTGACCTATTGCTCGTCATCTCGCCTTAACCCACCACGATAAGGTCACGGGCACAGCTATACGCCTTCATCAATATATAAATGGAATTTACTTGATCTGAATATTATAGTCATATAGATGTAAGGGATCCCGTAAGTGCAGGAAAACGTCATTAAGTTATTTCAAAGGTTAAAGAAAAAAAATCACGTGAGTAAAGGTAGCACAATGATATCAAAAATACTAAACAAAATTTACTTCCACACATCATGGTATAGTTTTTTACATTTTTTTATTTTATTTATTTATTTTTTTATATTAAGCAACCAATGACTGAGAAAATAATAGTCTTTCCAATTATATAACTATAATGGAATTCTTCAGCCAGGAAATATTTTTATTCAAGATAACATTTTATTTTTAGTTACAATCCTTTCGACCTCAAAAAATATGTATATCATAATAATTAGGACTTTATTCTTTAAATACGAGTATTTTTACGAGGACTTTACTCGTATTTTTGTATCTCACAGATTTTTACTAAATTATAAGATTTTGAGATGCTTAGCTTTAAAATTTAAAATGCCCTGCTTTTCATAAGGAAGTATTGTATGGAAATTAAAGTTTAATGATAATGTTAACTGTTAAGACGTAGAATCGTACTAAGTTTCATGATTATATTTTTGGAAGCTCCTTAGTTATTGAGATTTTTGGTACACATTAAATACAGGCATATAGACGAAGATGGAGTGATATAGACTATTTGTTCACAAAAATTTTGTGTTTGTTTTTTGACATTTGGAATAACCTCCTAAAGTTGAGCTACCAACTTATTTGACGGCTTGTATATATTTTTAATGATAATCAAAACAATAAGTTATGATCAGAATAACTGATATGTCTGACAATCACACGTGACGATGAAACAAAGTTTAACGAAACTGTACAAATTATCTCACTGTAAATACTGCAAATAGACTGTTAAGTAGTTTTGAACATTTTAATGTTCAAAAACGGTGGTTTGTACTTAATATTTAATACGAGTATTTTTGTATATTACTGGTTTTACTAAAATGTAATGTTTTAAAGATATTTAACTTTAAAAATTAAAATGGCCAGCTTTTCATAAGGGTACGTAAATCAAATCAATTAATAACAATTTCAATAATCGTTTTTTACATTAATCTTAGTATCAATGACCTATCTTTCAAATCATTTGACACTCGCTATCACTTTGTCCACTAATTGAGGTTTAAACTCTCGCACGTTCCATATTGTCCTCTCGGAATGTAATATAGGCTCTGTAGAGATGAATACAGTACACGGAATTCGTCCTAATGAGATTGCATTAAACTTAGCACTGTAGTACATACGTATTAATTAAACACAAATCACACAGACAGGTAAAAATACCCATAATTATTTATTTATATTTCGAAATCTGGTTATGTTTTACCATAGTAATTATATTATAAACCATAATAGTTAAATTATTTATATAACAATAAAATGACAATGGCTGTGCAGTCTGTATGAACTCTGTACCGTTCAGAAAAAGATTGTTTTGGGTTAATATAATTAAAAAACAAGTGTTTTAGAGTAAACACTGTTTCCTGTGTGCCTATATTTTTATAGTATTATAAATATAATTAATTTTTTAATCATATACATCATATGATGAATGGGAGCAAAATATGTGCCTTTATTATGGTAGGGGTTCAAAAGTTGTCAAAACTTTGTATTTTCGACGTACAGAAAACAACTGATATTGCGTTTAAATTTGTTAGACTGGACAAATGTACATGAAACTATTGTTTTATATAAAATAAGATTCTCTAAAAAAATTTATTTTAATTTTGATTTTTAATTATTAAGGTGTTTTATTATAATTGGTGTATTAAAAATAAATAACTTTGTAAAATAATGTTATTATTTTATAAAATTTTACATAGTTTCAATTTCTGTTTTTATGGCATATTTTATACGTTAGTGTCTATCTTATATCCCATATTTTTTATGTCCTATGTGTATATATTATGTTCTTATCAAACAGCGCAATCTAGTGTGACTCACGGAAGGCGTTGCCTTGTTTAATCAAGCAGGCTAAACCCTTGTAAGCACACAGATTGGGTGAATGTTACAGCTTTTTCCCTGAGATTATGATGTTCGAGACTGTAAGTCACTTGAGATTGTATACATCTGGGATCTTATTGACACATCCATATGACACTATTTAGTGGCATTTAGTAGATATGGGAATAAATGTTTAGTGAGGTAAATGACCAGCTTATTCAACAAGGGTTGCCAATTTTGGTCAATTAGGGTAGCGAGTGTAATCAGCTTGAGCAGCAATCTTGATAAACCTGGGTAGCCACGTATTATGATCAACATAGGTAGCCACCCACGATTAGCTTTATAAGCGATCATGATCAATTGGTATAGCACCAATTATCAAATTGGATAGCAACCGAGATCATCCTGAATAGCCAACCATGATAAAATTGGGCAGTAACCCTTGGGAAGACACTTATGATCAATTAAGGTGGCAACTATGATCACCTTGAGTAGCCAATCGTGATCAAATTAAGTAGCCACCAGTTATCAATATGGGCAGTCTCCGTAAAGAACATCGGTAGCTATCCCTTATCAGCTTGGGTATAAACTGTGATCTACTTGGGTAACTACACGTGGTCAGCTTGAGTAGTCAGCAACTGTAGTAGCCACTACTCTGACAATAGTAACCTGCGATCTACTTTAGTATCGACCGTGATGGACTTAGGTAACCTCCGTGATCAACTAGAGAAGCAGTATAAATAAGCTTTGGGTTTTAACCATGACGAAGTTGTTTAGCAGCCATGATCAACTTGGGAAGTCAGCATCGAGGGTTCGGGGGCTTATCTCATAACGTACACAGCTAGTATCTAGTACATATTGTAAATAATTCCATACATTATGTTGGTGTAAAAGATTGTCAAAAAGCTTAATTTAACGGGTAGGCTAAGTGCTCTCTGAAGCACAATTTTGTATTATTAAACCCCAGCCCCTGAAAAATAATGCCATTAGTGGATTCTTTGCTGTTACATAAATAAAGGGTAAACACAACATTTTAACGTTACGTATTTTTTTACTTTGTCCCAGTAACAACTAATTATACAAACTGAATATAACCGTTCATAATTATTAGCTTAATATTATATCCGTTAAGTGGGCATATTATCTTAGAATAAATGTTGCATTTTTGTGAAAATGTTGTTTCAATCCAAATTGTTTTCTGTTTTACTAGAAACAGTGTTTAAAAAACATCACTCCAGTCGTATTCCTTATTTTAAAAATGTTAAATCATTTCTCAACAAGGCTTTTAAATAATTCCGAGTGATTTACATCATTTTTGGGATCTTTTTCGTTAGTTCACTACCATAACCTTAACTTAGGTTAACCTAACATAACATAACTAAACCTAACATACCCTAACCAAACCAAACATAACCTTACCAAAGTAGAGGTAGTGAATTAACGAAAAAGGTCTCATTTTAGTGCTTGGACAAATTAGAAAATAAATTTATAGTATACTTTAGTAACCAATAAACTGAAAATCCTACATACATTTTAGGAATTATAATTAATATTATCTTTATCCAAACACATACATATTTTTAAAATTTATTTTTCAATAGGGTTTCTTCTTCAACAGTGCGATGCAGAAAAAAAGGGTCTTAACTAAAACATATAATTATACATTTTTTTTTTGGAAAGCCTGTAGTACCAGTGCTGGATTGCTGTAGAACTAATTCATATTCTGCAAACAGTGTGTTGAGTAGATGGCTAAGACCTGATGACAAGGTATACGTGACAAACATTCGTAATGTTTGTACCTGTACGTCTTAACGTTCAAGGCCGCGTTCAATTTCTACTAAGACATGTTAGTAGAAATTGAATGCGGCAATGTATTATGAGTTAAATTCCAAGTGAGTTTACTTTCTGAAAAAAAATCACTTTTTTCAATGTTTGATATTTTAAAATTGTTATAATGAACTATCTGTACTAATTAATTTAAAAAAAGTATATCTTGAAGTTTTCTCAGTTTATTTACTAGAAATTGAAAAACCATTAGAGATAATTCATTGCCTTCTTCTTAAATTTCAATTATATGTCAATAGGAATGTCGAACGTATAACACAATCATAATATTAAAGTCGTTAAAAAACAATTTCAATAAAAGTATAACTATCCCTCCATATTCGAATGTGGCATACATGAAAAATGGACGTTTGCTTTAATAATTTTATTATTTATTGGGTGTCCATAACCGTATGCTCACTTATTATTTATTCAACTGTATAATTAACATTACTTTATTGCAAGTATTGAAGCTATAAATTAATTGTGATATGATGAAACCAAAATTCCACGTACGTTAAAAGCCATATTTAAACCTGATGGTTTCATGCTAACTTGCACTTAGGTTTAAAAATACTACAAACTTTTACCCGTTTATAAACGTTCCAGGAAGTGAAATTCCATAAACGATGGGTAAACATTATTTAATATGTATGTTCGTGATAGTTAGTATAGGCATAAAAAAAGTTGTTCTTGGTTATAGACTATAATTTTTATTGTTATTACAATATATTAATATTAAATGTCATTTATAAAACTATCAAACTGTTCACCATGGTTATTTATTTTAAAGCGATACATTAGATGTTCTAAAATATTTTTATTTACAAGTTTCTAATAGATAGATATCTAGGATATACTGACAGAGCCATTTGACAAACGTACTTGGGTGACCCATTGTCTTGGAGTTCCGAGTTCTAATTCGTCCCTCATATTATGCTGATTTAACCATTTGCCAACGTTTGTTGAGTACTTTAAATCCAGTGTTTCAGGTACTCTTTGGCCACCAGTATACGACTATAATAATTTTTCTTCTAGTGATTTTTTTTGCATTTGCAATAGCTAAGGGGATAAGGCGATGGCTTGTCACTCAGCCAACCCGAGTTCTATTCTCAGTGTGACCATTAACAGACACCTCAGTCACACCCGTAGTTTGGAAGTTACGTGAAACCGTTGGTTCAGTGGCCTACAAAGTACAAATTTATCGTCTAAGCAGGTGGTAACTGTATCATAATTGGGCATCTCAAAGCAAAAAAACTATTCGAAATTTACTTTTGGAAACATGTAACAAACGTGACACCAAAGTCTTATCCGAATCTATACACGTCTTTTGTTAGTAAACTTAGTAGATGGTGAAAATACGTTGATGAGACCAAAGTCATCGTATATTACGTTTCACCAAAGTCATATTGTCTGGGTCCAGACAAGTCCCTTGTTAGTTTACTTAGTAGATGGTGAAAATATGTTGATGAGACCAAAGTCATCGTACATTACGTTTCACCAAAGTCATATTGCCTGGGTCCAGACAAGTCCCTTGTTAGTTTACTTAGTAGATGGTGAAAATATGTTGATGAGACCAAAGTCATCGTACATTACGTTTCACCAAAGTCATATTGTCTGGGTCCAGACACGTCCCTTGTTAGTTTACTTAGTAGATGGTGAAAATACTTTGATGAGACCAAAGTCATCGTATATTACGTGACACCAAAGTCATATTGTCTGGGTCCAGACAAGTCCCTTGTTAGTTTACTTAGTAGATGGTGAAAATACGTTGATGAGACCAAAGTCATCGTATATTACGTTTCACCAAAGTCATATTGTCTGGGTCCAGACAAGTCCCTTGTTAGTTTACTTAGTAGATGGTGAAAATATGTTGATGAGACCAAAGTCATCGTATATTACGTGACACCAAAGTCATATTGTCTGGGTCCAGACAAGTCCCTTGTTAGTTTACTTAGTAGATGGTGAAAATATGTTGATGAGACCAAAGTCATCGTATATTACGTTTCACCAAAGTCATATTGTCTGGGTCCAGACAAGTCCCTTGTTAGTTTACTTAGTAGATGGTGAAAATATGTTGATGAGACCAAAGTCATCGTATATTACGTTTCACCAAAGTCATATTGCCTGGGTCCAGACAAGTCCCTTGTTAGTTTACTTAGTAGATGGTGAAAATACGTTGATGAGACCAAACTCATCGTATATTAGGTTTCACCAAAGTCATATTGTCTGGGTCCAGACAAGTCCCTTGTTAGTTTACTTAGTAGATGGTGAAAATACGTTGATGATATCAAAGTCATCGTATATTACGTGACACTAAAGTCATATTGTCTGGGTCCAGACAATTCCCTTGTTAGTTTACTTAGTAGATGGTGAAAATACGTTGATGATATCAAAGTCATCGTATATTACCTGACATCAAATACGTATTGTCTGAGTCCAGACATGTCCCTTGGTTGTTTACTTAATGTATGGATAAGACACGATGACAGTTATACGTGACAACGTACATTATATTTCTAAGACAAACGATTTTGTTTTTCGAACCAGTCTCCGAATTCCAGGTGGCCAAGTGTGTGTCATGGAGATGTGCAGTCGTTCGGCTCCGGGTATTGACAATATTAATGCAGCAGATTTAAAAAATAATATTCATTTTATAATCCGACCTCTAACACATATAATCAATCTTAGTCTCTCTTCTGGCATATTTCCAAATAGTTTCAATACAGCAAAGGTTATACCAATGTTTAAATCAAACGATAAATCATCTTTAATTAACTATAGGCCTATATCTTTGTTACGCGTACAATCCAAGGTGTTAGAGAAGTGTCAAAAGACAACTTCAGCAATATCTTGAAAACAACCAATTGTTGTCTGACTGTCAATTGGGTTTCAGAAAGGGCAAACATGCATCTGACACTCTGTTCAGGATTACCAAGGATATAATGGATCTGTTAAATTGTAATAGAAAGTGCTTAATTGTGTATATCGACCTTGCAAAAGCTTTTGACTCTATTGACAGGGATAAACTTAATCAAAAACTTGAATATATTTGTGCCCGTGGAACAGAACTGGCATAGTTCAAAGGTTACTTAAAAGATAGAAACCATGTAGTCTCTATCAACAACCATTGCAGTCACACAATCAGTGATAAATGTGGTGGGTACAGGGAAGCACTTTAGGCCCCTTATTGTTTTTAGATTACAAGAATAACATTTATAAATAAAATATAAATGTAAAATTATATTTATTTGCTGATGACACTGCTGTGGTTTTTGATGGGGACACCTGGGAAGACGTCGTTGAGAATGCCTGCCATGCTTAGCCATTATAAAAAAATGGTTTGTTATTAATATCCTAACGATGAAAGTGTATGCCTATCGCTTTACGACCTGGATATGAGCCACCGGTTGAGCTAAAAGTCAAGTGGACCAGCACTGTGTGCCTCTGTCAGACAATAATGGGTCACGCACTATAAATAATTAAGAGTGATTTTTTCATATCAAATTGAGATGGGAAACCATATTATCACATTACAAATTATACTTAATAGATATTTATTAGTGTATCAGTACATCAGAACCAAATTATTTTATTTTGACTCTACAAATACTGTAGCGTCATTAATAAAAACAAAACATAATTGCAAATCAAAATCTGTTTTGCAGTATGGCGTACTGTTTTGCGTGTGTTTGTGTGTGTGAGTGTGTGTGTGTGTGTGTGTGTGTGTGTGTGTGTGTGTGTGTGTGTGTGTGTGTGTGTGTGTGTGTGTGTGTGTGTGTGTGTGTGTGTGTGTGTGTGTGTGTGTGTGTGTGTGTTTTGTATTTTCAGAAAATGTAATTTGTTCCTATTATTTTTAGCATTTGTAATGTCATGTTTAGCTTATTAGTGACAGGACGAAAATTGAAATAAATATTTTAAACTGTAGTTACTTTGACATAAAGTCATAAACTATACATTTAAATATAAAAACAGAATAAATAAATAAGACTGTTGATGTGTAATTTTGGTGTGTGTGTAAATAAATACCTTATCTATAGAGAAATGATTGGGTCCACTGTTTTAATTCTAACTTTCTATACGTGTAGAGACTATAACAATACCGGTGTGAATAGGATTATGTATAATTGTTGCCAGAGCTTTTCCCATATCTTTGTTATCACTGCACCACTTGACTGTTTACCTAAAGTTCACATGAAGCTTGACAGTGAACTTTTTAAGAGGATTATATCATATCTGACAGAATTTCAACAATTGCAAGAAGTCACCGTTGTAGTGTTTTTCAGTTTCAATATTTGTATATAGTTCACAAGTTCAGCCCTATTCTGATTTTATTTAAAACAAACAAGTTGTATCTAATGTGTATTCATTTTATTTGAGTTCTGTATTAAATACAAACATTAATTTAATTTTTTTTTTAAATTTAATTGATTTATTAAAGTGAATATATGATGTTACTTATAAAGTTACAGTAATTGATATTCATATATGTGTATTAATATTCTTTTTTATGATTTGATTTAATGTAAATAAAATATTAGATAGTTATTGGTCCCTATTTCAGTAAACATTTAAGTTTTAATTTGATAAATATATATCATATTTTAAGTGAACTTTAAATTGAATAGTTTTTAACTAATTTTGTCACGGTGAAAACGTTAACTCACCCATACATGGACAGTGATTATGACCCACCTTTTCCGACGTATATGCATAACAATAATAACCCACCTGCCCACCTGTATATGCACAGTGGTATTGACAAACTCACCCACTCATTCATAGTATTAATAAAACATTTATATGATAATATTAGTACAAAGAGAAATATTTATTGTGGTTAGGAGATCCATCAGCTCATATTGTTCATTTTACACTCTTGAAACAAAACGTACATCAAAAGGCATCTACGTATCGGTTAAATATAATATATGTTCACAGTAAAAAAAAAAAAAAAATAAAAATTAGAATCTAAAGTTTCCGGTGACAACCGCGTCAAGGTACTATCTACAATATTTACAAGATGACCAGACGTTTCGTCCATACTGTGATGTGGCATCCTCAGTGGTTTCTCTGAAACGTCTGGTTATCTTCTAAATATTGTAGATAGTACTTTGACGCGGTTGTCACCGGAAACTGTAGATTCTAGTTATGACACCGACCGCTTAAGCCTAAGTTCTAAGAAAAAAAAAATTGTTTGATTTTTTTTTAATTTTTGAATCTGAAATATGAAATTGTACTTTAACATAAAAATTATGTCATGCAAATATTCCGATCACACTGTTATACTTCAATTTTTCATTTAGCAAGTTGAACTGTGTATAAATGTTGAAATATAACCTAGTTTTGATTTTATTGTTGTTTGAAAAATGTCCTATCTATCATTTGTGGATATTTGTCACTATTCTAATTAATTAATTACATAAGGGTATGTTTAATAGTGTTTATAGTTTATTGTTTATAGTGAAAACTGTCATAGAAACCTGAATAAATTTAAATATTCCTAGTAAAGGCCTTTACTAGGATAAAAGGAAAACCTTTACCAAGCAGGTTCAAGCAAATTGTTCAAGATTATTCCTTTAAGACATGTGTAAAAACTATCCTTGACTTGATACATTATCCTTTCATCAAATCTAGTCAAACTAAAAATTAAACACATAATTGAACCAATATCTCGTATACACTTTTTTTGCGAAAGTGTCTTTACATAACAATGCATTTTAATGTACATTAAAAAGAAGCATTGAATATAATTGTCTAGTGCCTAGCTAACATTTTGTATTAGATCAGTCAGTCCAATAAGAATGTTATTGCCACATAATTTCACTGATAATTACGTTGCAGTGTCGTAAAATAGGACCATATCAAGTAGGCCAGATGTAGAGCAAGTTTTAGTTTGTGGACATTGAACATTAAATGTTGAGGTCAACAAGAATAAATGTAGGAAACAAGACTAATTAAATAGTAACTTTTGTTAGTGACTTCTATATGGGTGAAAATTATTACTGCTATCTGTTTCCACGTTTTTCTTCTGTAGTTTATCCAATCAAAACAAAGAGTAACACCTCTTTAAGTTTCATTAAAAAGAGATTGATGTATTAAGGAATATTTATGAAAATTCAACTCATAAAACAACTTCAAACAGTTTACATACTAGCATATTAAGTAATATATCATTTAGTTTGAACCAAATTGTAAAAAAATACATATACATAAATAATGAAAACTGAAACATATATACTTTTTTATTTAAATGTTGAGAAAACGTTTTAAGATGAATGTTTTCCCATTGAAAGGAAATAACCGTAGTTGATTCAAAAAAATTTAATCTTATATGGAGTTATAAAATATTTTAATCAAACAATAAATACGTCAACGTAGTAGTATGTTAGGGAATGAAAACAACTTGGTCTTACAAAAAAAATTATTAACATATTTTACCAATTTATGTATAGTTTACGTTGTTTCAATGTAAATATCGTTATTGTAAATATTGCCAATACAAATAAAACATCGTCAGATAAATTCGTTTAAATGAAAAAATATATGATAGGTTGGATTTTAAGAATAAATAGTAATTGTTTTACCAATAATAATAAAGGAAACCCTTTATATTACAACTTTAATACACTGTAAATATCAAAACTAAAATTGTAATATTTCAATCAAACAAGCCTATATTATAAGAACAATTTAGTGTTACAAATAAAATTATTTATTTACATAAATACATATTTTTTACGCTAATATCTTTAAGTAATCTCCTTAAAGGGAATTTGCTAAAAGAATAGTGATAAAGGCTATACATATTTCATGTATAAGCCAGTAGAGAGCTTCAGGGCCCCCAGTAGGCTTACGGTAATGACGTAATCAGCAACTGAAGTTCTGTAATGACGTCATGGTAAGGTAAGCAGTGCCTACAGCACAACGTCTTTATTATTGAATGTACAGTAATAACTATATACTTTAGTTTTAAATAAGTGTACCTTAGAACTTTGTTTAATTAATTGTGAAACCTTTCTTCAAATAACTTTACGATAACTTAATTTGATAACTGTAATTTTTACAAAATGAAACTAGCACAGAATACAAAATATTTTACATAATGAAATAGTAAGAAATCGAATAAAATTTTAAAATATATAAATAACTTAAAATTTTAATCACTTATTTTAGTCTGAACAAAAGGGTCCTACTTATAAATTTCATGAATGTATGTTAGCTTTTCATTTGGTGAATTTTATTTTAGTTATATTATTGTACTTATTTATTAAAGTTAAATTTTAATAAAATTAGCCCTGTTTGAATGGCTGATTTATTATAATATTATTTTCGCTAATATAATATCATTGTTAGAATTTGACGTTACAAAGGATGATCTTATAGAATAATTTATATTAGTTTATAAATATGAAGAAGCCTTGTACTTTTAGTATATTTTTTACTTATTTACTTCCCATATATATATCGAGCTGATAATCTTTCATGTATATGTGACATGTATACACATGGTTGTTGAAACATGTATACACATTGATTAGTTCTAACTATTCTACTGTATACACATTAGAACGTAAAAGGTTAAATCAATCAAAATTGCCAAAACTAAACAAATTAGAACTTATAAATAACAAGTATTATTTCATAAAATTGCTATTTGGGACTAGCTCGGATCTTAAATAAATTAATTGCGATCTTTAAGTGAAAATAATTATTTCATTCAACATAGAGTTTTACACAGACACTGTGTGCAAACTGTATATTCTACCACATTAATTTAGCAGGTTCAATCATTACTGTTTATCACTATATGAATAACAACCCACCCTCAAACGTTACTGTTTAATTTACTTATAATATCTCTTGTGGTAACTGTAGATAATGATACAGACATATACTAATTGCTATTATAACTGCACAAATATACAGTATATTTAAATAAAAAAACGATTTTATCTAGCCGTTAAATACTATTTCTAATATTGTTTTTATACTTTCTGAGTATTTAAAGGCGATACAAGATGCAAGAACAGTGATATAAATTTGTTGAATTTTGTTCACATTCTATGACGCCAGTTGTCTTCACCAATTACACAGTTCAGTTTACAGAACATGTGAAGTGAAATTGTATGATGTTTACTTACGACTTATTATTTAATTATTTAAAGTTATTTGATCTATCATAATTTAAATTCACCTTTACCATATACATATTGATTACACAGACCATCGGCCTATATCTTTACCGGCCGTCACAACCACCTGGTGGCTCACCTAGTAGACCACAGCTTATCTGTCAAGATCTACGATTTTGTGGACACGAGAGGTGACATGCTAATTTTTGCATTAAACCCTCTAGAACAATACAAATATCAATAATTGAAATATGATCCATCTAAAAAATTTTCGGAAACTCTTTTACTAACAAAAATGTGAAAATAATTAAAAAATACATTTCTTTCGTCTATTCTATTTGGAATTCTATTCGTCTACTTTGGAAGTACTAACTTTGGAGGTAAGTATAAGAGATAAAAACGTTTGAATTGTATTTTGGTTAAGTTATAGTTGGTTAGAACACTTAAAACTAATTACACTTATTGCAAAATAACTATAACTGTAAAAAAAAATGAAAAAGGTACTTTTTAAAAGTTTTTCTGGAGCACTTAGATTTATCTAAGGACCTTTGTATTCCCAGAGAAAAAATCATATTATGATAAACAGCCCACCAATTTTTTAAAAATTCTGTTGAATGGCTTTTTCATAATAGTTTTGCAATCTAATTTGCACTTGACAGACAAGCAAATTTTAAATTTTTTCCAAACTTAAAACACGTGGCTGATGCGATTTCCAATTTTTTACATATACTAGTAAGCTGGCATATACCTATTGATTCTTTAATCAACTCCGTATTGTTTAAACATTCTCCGCAAACGCTTGTTAACTTTGACAGCTTGTATCTCGGAAACCAGTCAATGGATTTGGACAACATTTGTACCAGTTAAGAGTAGTTCCAAGTATCTTTTAACTATGTTTTGAAACACATTTTTGTCATAAATGTGCTAAGATAGTAAAATCGTATATAAGAAAAAAAAAAGAAAAGATTTACTTAAAAAAATTTCTGGGGGCGTTCAAACTGTCTGATTTCAATTTTACAAGAAGCATAACATATTTTTATCTTACTAGTATATATAAAAAATTGGCATGTTCCTCAACCACGTATTTAAGTTTGTCAAAAATGTGCCTATCTGTCAAGAGCAAATTAGATTGCAAAACTATTATTCAAAAACTATCCTACATTAATATAACAACATTTAGTGGGTTCATTTAGCATAGTATATAGAAAATACAAAGTTCCTTAGATAAATCTAAGTGCTCGAGAAATTTTTTTCAAAAAGTACCTTGTTTAGGCTTTTTTACAGTTATAGTTATTTTGCAACAGAGGTAATTAACTTCGAGTGTTCAACCAACTATACCTTACCCAAAATATAATTAAACAACTTTTTCTCTCTTTAAATTTCCTCCAAAGGTAGGAATTCAAAAGTTATATAAAAGAATACACGAAAAAAATATTTTTAAAATTTTTCACATTTTTGTTAATACAACATTTTCCACAACTTTTTAGATGGAACGTATTTTAATTATTGTTATTTGTTTTGTTCTAGAGAGTTTAAAGCTAAAATTATCGAGCCACCTCTCTTGTCCAACTTGATAACAGGTCTGCCCTGGTCTATAGAACCAAGGAATGTTTAGATTGGTCAAGGTGGACCAATCTAAACATTCACTAACAATGTATGTGTATGGATGGATGGGTGGGTCACTAACACTGTATGTGTATGGTGGGCGGGTGGATCACTTACACTGTATCTGTACGTGTATGGGTGGGCGGTTTGGTAAATACCAATGTACGTGCATGGGTAGGCGGTTGGGTCATTACCACTTTACGTGTATGTGTGGGCGGGTGGGTCATAATCTTGTGGCTGCTGGCATATACTATGATATACTATGTATATATTATGATTTGTCATAGTATATACATTATATAAACCAAGAAACGATTATACGATCTCTTTTTTTATTTGTAAAAAGCTGGACAAATTACTGGAGGCACCCACTCCCCCATCCCAAAGTTATTATCCCCATCAAGCCACACACCCTTAATATTGATAATATAATTGTCATGTTATTTCATGAGTATATTTATATTGGCTTGCAACGTTATAATATCCTTATTTTTATTATTAAGTTACAGATTAAACTAAAGTTTTCATTTGTGTTTTCTTGTTCTTTTTAGGAAAAATGTTACTACAAGTTTTAATATATCTAAGCTAAAAAAATTTTCTTAAATATAGATTTTTGATGAACAATAAATACTGGTTTTCCAAATAATTAAAATTAGTATGGCAAGCACTTCTTAATTTTTGGATAGTATTAATAAATGAATGCTGCACTCAATGATGTAATCAACTTAGTGATTCCCCAAGGAAATATGATCTAATAAATAGTTTAATGGTAAAGGAAACTAATATGAACTTTTGTTTTATCCCCCCCCCCCAATAATTTGATAGGGCAACATGTCTAAATTATAGTAGGGTCTGTATTTACAGAGAAGAATGTTGGACAGGACATTCCTCCCTTACAATCAACATGAGACCGAAGCAATAACATGATGTCAAGCCCGTCGGAAG
Organism: Stictocephala bisonia; assembly: GCA_035578905.1. Lineage (NCBI taxonomy): Eukaryota > Metazoa > Arthropoda > Insecta > Hemiptera > Membracidae > Stictocephala > Stictocephala bisonia. The sequence goes on from JAQJVL010002430.1 coordinate 52,909, forward strand.
GTAGGTGAGGAAAAGTCTTTATATATAACCCACCGCCAAGCTTCTTAGCTACGGCTGCTTCTCTCACTGTAACCGTATCTCTTGAATATACTAATCAAAGATATTATCTTCATTTAAGTAATTTTTTAATACGTACATGTATGTTTCAACTTCATATTTTTAATATATCAAGATTTTTAATAAAATCTATATTCAAATACCTAAAAATGGATAGTGTATGGTATGGAAAATAACCACAAAAACTTTTGGTATGGGAAATATAAATGCTTAAATATGAATTAATTGGATATAAGTTCAGTAATGACAATTTCTTCCGAAGCCCAAACAAGCTAGTGTTCTGTTCAGTACAACAATACAAACCTATCAATATAAACCTGGTTTCGTTTTACCACGCAGTAAATGAAGTCAGACACCACTAAAGCCACACGTATTCACCGCTTAGTTGAATACGATTGGATATTTTTTTTATGTAAGCACACATTCACTATCAAATTTGCAATATTGTAATTTTGCCATTAGAGTGAGTATGTTTTTGAAATTAGGAATATAAAAAATGACTAGCATATTTTAACGGATTCCTTACATTTATTTTCAATTTAAAGTTGTTTAAGTAAATAGTATTAAGAAGATAATAACTTAATAAGGTTAAACTTTTATTTATTACTTAACTAAAGTAAGGTTAAAAGTGTTGTTTTTATTGTCGCATATTTTAAATTGTCATCGTATGTGAATAATATTCAACAATGTTCATTGAGAGTGGAATCTTTTAAGAGCTCGTAGTGTAGGTTTCTTTACAGAACCAAACATGCATACTCGTATAAAATGAGCGTGTACATTTTGATCCATTAGATAAGCTACGTACTTTTATACTGTATAAAAGTTTTATACATTTTACTCCAGTATTTTTTTACTAATTAAAACACTAATTTACTAAGCATCCGTTGCGAGATAGGTACTTAAGATTTTACCTAAGGTTTATTCAAATGTAAAAAAGTTCTAATTATTAAAAAAAAAAATTGTTTTTGCTTATGATTGAAATACGCCTTTCAATGTAAATACTTCGTAATAATTTTACATAATTCTATGACTAAATAAACAAGTGATGATAGCTTTATTTGTTTTATTTAGTATTTTTAATGAATTGCTGTTTTGCTGATTCCATGAATCAATTTGTAACATAAAGACACTAATAAACAAATATCCAATATAAGAATACTTATTCAATATAAGCGCACACGGTGTCTGCTCAATGGTTTCCATCGAAATGGACACTACTAGACAGGTCTGATGTATTCATGTTGATGGTACTCAAGGTTCACAAGTTGAGTAGGGGAGAGAACTGAGTGTCATACTTGTCATTTTGCTGGAAATAAGACCAACACTACGTGGTTCGCATTCCACGTAAAAGCTGTAGGTCCCATAGTTGTCCTGGCTATTGGGCTATTCATAAGTAGTCCTTTCTGAGCTAAGTCGAACTCAGATAGTAAAAATAACTACACCCGTCCATATTTACACATCACGCTTATTCACCCCTAATATTCCTCCATATCTCTACGATCGGTGTCTTAGAAATGAATAATAAAAGAAAAATTTCAACACTAGTAACTCCTAAAAATGATACACCCACTGCTGTCCATAGAAATCTTAAAATAAAAATAGTTTTTTGTTCTAAAATAGAACTAGTAAAATTTTATTCGGGCAGTAAAAATCACACATTATTAAAATTAAACTTTTTTATAGTGTCAGACTTTTTAAAATTTGGTGGAAGAGTTGTAATATATGTATATAGCTTATCAATAGCTAAGAAATATTACTTTGTTAAATTTATATGCATAAATATAACATATATGAACCAATAATTTGCATGTGGCCAAACAATATTTCACATAATATCTTTGTATTAAGTGAAATATTTCCATGGTTTCGGTTTTCATAGATTAAACTAAAGTTTTCATTTGTGTTTTCTTGCTTTTTCAGGAAAATTTTACTACAAGTTTTAATATAACTAAGCTAAATTTTTTTTTAAATATAGATTTTTTTATGAAAAATAAGTACTGGTTTTCCAAATATCTAAATATCACTGGCTCACTCACCAGTGCAAAAAAAAAAAAATAAATAAATAAAACTGCTAAAGTTACAAAGTTCAAATTTTTAACTTTGATTATATTTAGGTTGCACAGTAAAATATTATTTTTAAAATACCTTTCTTGTCCATAAATTACAGCTGCTTTTTTAAGAAAATTTTAAATGTCAATAACGGCAAGTATTGGCTCTAATCCCCGCTCCCTCACTTTTAGGTACAGCTATATTTTCAACTTGTATGGGTGGTGACCCAAAACTACAACTTCTGAAAGTTGACTTATTGGTTTTATGTAATTAGTAATGAAAAATTGTGGAATATCTCAATAATGAAGGTAGAAAGAGAAATCTTAAGCATTACAGAAAACTTCTTATCGTAAGAAACGTTGAACAACTGCAAGAACCCACTTATTAAAGTACAATTCCGCTTTTGCATTGTCTAAAAGAAGACTTATAGATTTTTCCAGACTATTAATTAGATTAACTCATTTCAATAAGAAAATTGCTAATATCATATGAATATAGCTGTGTACTGCCTTTGTAAAACTAAACCCTACTGACTTACAACTCTACTGAGATTTACCCAGTATATAAAGTTAAATTTGGTACAGAAATCTTACATATTAGATGTGCAATAAGGCCATGGTTAAATATGATAGCCACTTAAATAGTCTTCACTGGGAAATGTTTAATGCAACTTCCACTAACTCTGACATAATCGTGTTACTTTTCACCCACCTAACGTAGACTGGCAGGGTATCCTACTCTACTAAACTGTGTTGTCTAGGAGAAAAGTTGCGTATATTGATTTTACGCGTTAAAGTTGCATATTGGGGACGATGAGCATCGTAGAGAACCACCATATAGCGAAGTACGAGCAGTCGACTACTTTAGTTTTTAAATATCTAATTTATTAATAACATTTATTTTTATTTTCTTCAGTTTAAATGAGTATTAGAAGTATAATATACAGAAAAATGTATACATACAATATAATGTAGGTATGTAGTATTGTTATAATAATTAAAATTTAAAATCTTCAACTTTGTACAAAACGTTCTTACTAATAAAATAATTTTTTTGTTATTTTAAGGGTAACCCCTTTTATGTTTTATACATTAAAAATAGTTTTTATCAAAGGTATTTAAATAAACAACACTCTGTTTACCTTAACAGTTGGCAATATCTTCAATCTTATTATCCAAGCAGATTAAAAACTATATAAAAGTACTATAATAAGTATAATATTTTTGTAAAATATTCGCATTCATATATTAGAGTTATTAAGTACTATTTTTAAAATTTCAGCATTGCCTGATGTTGTGTAAAACTGCTGAATAAATAAAGAGTAGGCTTAGTCCACAGGGAAATCTAGTGATTGCTGTAAAGGAAACTGGTGCTACTAAATGTAAACTACTTGCTTTTGACTAATTATTAATTGTACAAAATACTAATTTAATTCAATGGGAAATTATTTGCTAATATAAATGTTACCAACCAAAACACAGAAAATAAATTTACTTTTTAAAAATTATAACAATAATATCATGCCTACTTTATCTAGAAGTTTCTTCTATACACAATCCTACAAAATTTCTGTATCAACACGTTAATTAATATTTTTAAACTTTCCTTAAAAAGGATGTATGGTAAGAACAGTGCTGTACTTTAGGGAAAAATAAGCTGGTACTACATATATTATTGCTTCAATTATTTCACCAAATAATATTTATTGTACTACAGAAATGTAATGCAAATTACTTGACCTTATCAACATAAACAGTCCGTTGTATACCATTTCACCAATAATAAACATAAATACTGTCTGAAATAATGTTGTAACAAATATAGTTACACTTATCTGAAACTGTGTATATTTAAATAATATAATTGTTTTAACGAATTTATATCAAATCTACCAAAACAAGATTAATAATAGGTAGAAACACGATCTGTCAAATAAAGTATAGTTTTACTACACTCTCTACATACTAAACTAGTTTTAATTTGTTTATTTAGATGCAATAGACATTATTTTACACACACCCCAATTCTATGTGTTAATTTTCTGTTTGACCTGCACGTAGTACAGTCAGTGTGTGGCTTTAAGGTCAGTTGGAATCAGAACACGAGACACTGTACTAAAAAACGTTATAGCAACAAATCTAAAATACGACTGATGGAATCCCATTTATCTACGTATTATTGTTCTAATTTTAGAAAAAAAAAATAAAATTTGGTTCATGTAGGCAATACCACTGTACGTGTAAGGGTGGGCGGGTGATTCTCTCTCTCTCTCTCTCTCTCTCTCTCTCTCTCTCTCTCTCTCTCTCTCTCTCTCTCTCTCTCTCTCTCTCTCTCTCTCTCTCTCTCTCTCTCTCTCTCTCTCTCTCTCTCTCTCTCTCTCTCTCTCTCTCTCTCTCTCTCTCTCTCTCTCTCTCTCTCTCTCTCTCTCTCTCTCTCTCTCTCTCTCTCTCTCTCTCTCTCTCTCTCTCTCTCTCTCTCTCTCTCTCTCTCTCTCTCTCTCTCTCTCTCTCTCTCTCCCCTTTGACACTTTTTTGCTGAAAAAGTTGAATTTTTTAAAGTGATATCATAACCAAACGATCTTGTTCAGAATTTCACACAAGTCAAGGAAATGCGTCAGAACGGCCCATGAGACGTCTAGAGGCGAGATAATTAGTAACAGCGATCTAAGACTTATTTTTCCTTCTAATTACGCTTAACTTTAGTTTGAAGAATATACATGTTTAGTTGGTTGTAACTATATTATTTTGTACTGAAATAATACACATGTCTTACTATTGTATAATATATATATAGTCTAAATACAAAAATTATATAGCCAATGGTCATGCTAAGTATTTCAGCCTACATAATTATATATGATGGTTTTTCCTAATGATATAAATAAATCATTCTTCTAAATTTATCAAAACTCGATGCTCTTTAAATCCCACTATATATTTTAAAATAAATAATATAAGTATATAAAATAAATTCATGATTTTTATAGGAACTACATCAGGCTTGATGGAATACGTCATGATGTATGGCGATCAAATAAAAATATATGTAGAAAATTAATTTCCATTTTAGTTTTTGTTGTTTCCCTTCAGAAAATCAAAGCCAAATCTATATAACTAGCTAAGTAATGTTATAACCTACGATAATCATGAAATTACAAACTTTAAATTTACATTTTACCAATTTACAGCTATATCTAATCAGTTTATTTCTTATAACATATACGAGTAATTTTTCCTGATGACTAAGACTTTTAAACATATTTTTATTATGACAAATTTCCAATGGTATTATAAATAATATTATGTTTTCCTACATCGTTGTACTTCACAATTAAAAAAACATATATTCTTAAAGATTTTACTAATTTGTAAGAAAACGAGCCAAATTTAACAATACAACAAATTCTATTACAAAAGTTAACTCAGCTATTTTAAGTTAACTAAAACACAATTTAAATTAAAAATACGAATAAAATAAATATTTTAACACGAATATTTCAAGAGCTACCAACACAGACTTTGTGCTTAAGGTATGCATTTACTTGAAATTTTGAGGCCTGTGATTAGTATCCAGCCATCAGGTGTACCAACTTTACAAACAGGCTCTCCATTATTTTCTTTGTAATAACGATTATGGCAGGTACTAAAGAGGCCTACATCATCATACAGCTCTTGACTGTGTAACTAAAATTACATCATCAAAAAATAAAATAAAATAACTAATTAAGCTAGTTCAGCCCCATTTCTCAGTTACGTCTTTGGGAATTAAAGCTGTTTTGGTCACTTTTTAGTTCAAAAAGCTAAAAATGGCAAATGGCCTGTGGGTGGGTAAGGGGGGAATAGAACCTATAACAGTGTAAAAGCCTATGCAAGTTGCATTGTACAACTATTTGTCAATTACTTTTCTGTTTTTTATAAAAGATATATATTAGAATTTTTACAATCTACGTTAAGTACACACAAATATAAGATTTTGCTTTCTATCACATTTACTTGTAAGGCCTATAAATAACATGAGGTTGTAATAATAAGAATTACCCATGTAAATGTTCTCATAATGAAGGTTCACTAACAGTTTTCTGGCTTTATAAGTTCCACTAGAAAAAGGTTATCTGGCTGCTCCTTATCATTATACCTTCGAATTTAACTTGAGAGAACAAATATAAGGGGTAAAGTCTGACTTTACAACATCATGATGTGGATAAACGTTTGGGGATAAATCACCTCTGGTTTTTTAATGATAACCTTAATTAATTAAAAAATATTCGTAAAAATGAAAAATAAATAAGTTATAGATTATAGTTTTAGATAATCAACTTATTTGGATTTAAACAATTTATGATTATTAATATCAATACATTTCTTGCACATCCCAAATTGATACATCATTATTAGCTTGAATGTCCAATACACTTTTGATGTTATATTGATATTGTATTCATAAAAAAGTGCATTAAAATAGTTCTATTGTTTAGAACACATGAATTATATTAATTTTAATAAATTATAGTAATCACACAGTGTGTATACATTACCATAAACCCCAACTCACATCACACCATGTAGAGATAAGATTTCAAGTAGTATAACTAAAAAGATTCCGACTTACGGTATATGTTGGTCTTACACTGAACCTACACTTGCCATAAAAGAGGAAAGAGGCTGCAGCATATAAACCTGGTAGGCCACCTTTACAACCCTGCACTGAGGCTTATATTTTCTTTTATTACAATAAGTATATTACATGCTAACAAGGCATGTTAAGCCATTCTCTCAGCTTTTTGTATAAATAATTTATTTTGTAGCATTTATATGAATTGTTATTTAATTTTTACTAAATACATCTGGTTTAATACTAGTTTGTTTAGTACTAGTAAAATAGTTCAATCTATTTTGCCGTTCCAGATAGTTCATAATCCCACCCACTTCCTCTCATTAAGAGCTGTTAATCAGGACTTAATAAGGAACTCTGTCTTACCTTGTGTTAAGGTGATACAGTCCCGTCAAGTACCACCTTAAGTAGAGTAATGTACTACCACATAATAATCCCCATCATATTGCATATAATAGTACCAGAGGGTGTATACTTGAATTCATAGTAATTATTATTGAAAAACTCTTAGTTAAGATTTATAACTTTTTGATTTTTAGAATTTAATTATTTGAATGTAGAAATGTACTAATCGTACCAAATACGTTGTTAGTTATAAAAAATATAAACAAAATGATTGGCATATAAAAAATGTTCTTCAAGTGAAATGAATGATTGCAATATATTCAACATCAAAATAAATAGTTAATATTTATATTTCAATTCTATTTTTAATCTAAAAAAATAGAACTTTATTTTTAAAGCTAAAACACTGAGGAATATATTTCGTAACGTGGTTTCCAGAACATACAAATCATCATCTGTGATATAAAATTGTAAAATATTATTCAATAGTTGTAAGAATGTAGATTAATCGAAACTTATTTAAAAAGTTTATAAAACCTTAGTTACGAATTGCTGATATTTCTGAAATGGTTTATTAGTAGTCTATTTGTTTAGTAAATAATATTAATTTTTTATTTATAAAATTCCTAATAGTTAGTGGTTATTGATTTTTATTCGTGTTTTAGCTACTAGGTAACGGATAGAGGAAAGGTAAATTCATGTTTATGAACTGTCTGTAAAAAGAATGAAAGTCGATTGTTCCTCAGAAAGAGCTATTTATTATTAGTTCAATAGCCAGAGCAACTAATGGACCTTAAATTAAATCTTATGGACAATTAATATATGTAATATTGACAGAATAAGGAAATTAGATGAGTATAATCTACAAAATAATATTAACAAGTAAATGTTTTTTTCTATACCACATCATAACATTGGCTACTTTTATCATTCAAGCTGGGAGACGACTCATGGACAGAATAGTTGTTTAATCTAACTTTTGCAATTTTCAGTTTGCATTAAGCTTTAGCTGGACCTATCTCCTATAAAAGGGGATTGAGGTTAGGTTCAGTTAAACATTGGTGCTGACTAAATATATTTTATAGAGATAATTTATAAAAAACTTTTCGAATATAAAGTATAGTTTATATTCATTTAAAAAGTCATTTATATCCCATTGTATTACATTTCGATAACTAAAGGTGTCAGGTAATGGAATTGTATATCCTCATATGTTATGTAACCAAACTGTATAGAAAATAAATAAAAAACAATATTAACTTTATTAATAGAAACAAAAATATACTACTTATAGAAATGAGGATTTAAAATAACATATCGATGATGTAATCATTCAATCGATTTATTTTGTAATGAAGTATTAAAGTTGTGTTTTGCTAAACATCAATCAAAATTAATTAATAACTAGTAGATGCCATTTAAACTGGAAATCTTGAAAATATTTCCAGATTAAGTATATTTTTTTAAATGCATCAAAATTGTTAGGCATGTTTCCAAATTAATATAGTCAAAGGACAAATTGTATTTTTATTTTGACAAACAACAATCTCTTAAATAATTCAATATACTGAGTTTGAAGACTTGCAATAAAATGTAAGTAAAAATTCTAACAAATTCAAGAGCACTAAACAATAACTTAAAGTAAATCAAACTAAATGTTTTAAAAAACAATGAATTAATCTAAAGTCAAATTAGAACAGCTGATATTATGTATAATTTACTAATGTACTCAATTATTTTTAATTTTAATTGTTTAGACCACCACAATTTTATTCAATTTGTTTTTATTTAGAATCTGTTAATCAAATTAATCAATCAAGTAATATGAGAATTCCATGGGAATTTCGGAGGCCAGTGGGACGGAGTCCTGAGGTCGGAGAGGAAAATCCTTTCTTAGTGAGAATCTAGGGGCCAAGATAAACCTATGTATTTAAAGTCAATTGGACGTATAGTTTTGGAGAAAATAGTGATGAGTGGTAATTGTCTTCTATACAGTATAAATTACATTTTAAATGTTCCAATTGAAATTAGTTTGTTCTTCTAGATAAAAAATTTAAAGTTTTGACAAATCTGTAAGTCTACTTTTAAAGTGCACAAATTACTGTAGTTGACTATGATTCAGTTAAATATCGGGCTTCAAGCCATGTTTAGCCATATCCTATGACATGGCTATACATGTGTTTAGAATAAATGTTATATTTTCCCATTTAATACAATACGTTCTCCTAGATAACAAAGTTTTGCAGTCTAGAAAAATCTGTAAATATACTTTTAGAGGCCGTAAATTAACTAATTTGATTTACACCCACAAGTTGAAAATCGTACTCTACCTAAGGATAAAGGAGGTGAGATAGAGCAAAAGGTCATAGGGCCAAAGTTGTAGATCGTCTCAAATCAGGCGCAGAAAATGGTGTTAGTTTTGCTGTAAAACCGTTAATTTAGCTACTACAGTCCAATTGGAGAAACGCCGTTTTTGAAATTTAATTTTTTTTGCACTAAAAAGGCTGCCATCTTTGATTTACTAAGTATTTTTTAAAAATTCCTTCTTATTACACACCTATATAAGACCTTTGACTCTACAACATTTCAGACTCGTAGGCTTAGTACTTTTTCAGTTACAGCGATGAGTGAGTGAGTAAGTGGTATTTGCTTTTTTATTGGTATACATTAGGAGTATTTCAATGTTTCTATTCTACTCTAAATGATATATGTATATGTCGTAATATTTCTTTCACTACAGAAGTTAACTATTTCTAAAGCAATGAAATTTTACAGTTATTGTTTTAATATACAATTCTCCCATTTGCTTTCACCATATACAACTGGTTCATCATTTAGTTTAATTAACAAAGCATTTCAAAATATTTTAGTTTATAATCAAGGTAAATATTAATATACCTTTGAGTTCATAATAATAATACTGCTAATCACATTTAGCCTGAAATTACTTTGTTTGAATAAAAACCTTTTCAATATTTAGCTTTGTTTTAATATATCACTATACTCATTTAATGTATGTCATCCAACTTACTATGACAATGCATGTACATCATTCAACTTAAATGTATGTAGACTAAAGTGTATGGTGTAATATATGCTTATTATGACTTTATTTATCAGCCTGAATTAACATATAAATTAATAACTAAAATGTTTAATTCAAACAATAATTTACAACAAAAAACATTGTTTTTTTTATCTCAAATATATAAACTTGTTTAACCGTAAATTTAAACTATAAGCTCATTATTTCTTTACAACAATTAGTTATTTATTAGTAGTTATACTATATCAGACATGATTTACAGCAAACAAAATAACCATCCTGTGCTATAAAATGATATATCCATACCAATAGATGATATTGTATATATTAAAGACATTAAAATACATCTACCCAAATGGGACCAAGCATTTAGGAGAAACTCATTTATTCCTCTAATACGATTGGTACGCAGAAAACCTTTTAGTCCAGCTAATATAAATGTGGCCGGATGGCCTCTTTATATGGGGGTGATTTTATTGTTCTGTAAACCTGTTACCTTTAACAAAGATTAGTACTAATATAAATGGAACATATTCGTAGTAAATTATTAGGATTTAACAGACGGTTTTACCTAATTATATACCGAGTGAGTTTTATGTCCTAGCACACCTGGTTATCATTTAAACGGCCTGGATATCAATGTGAAATCCTAACCATACTTATCATAACAATTTTTTAAACTTTTAAAGTGGTTCAACATGTTGCCCCCTTTTTTAAAAGGGTAAAGGGGAGGAACTACAAATATTCAAATGCAAACCCCTGTCATGAGACCCCTCATTTTAAAGGTAATAAAAAAGAAATACAACTATTCAAACTAGAGGTATCTACGTTTAATTTAACAGAGTAAAAGACTAATTTACAATAAGGGAGTTTTATGTCATGTCGCATCTCGATATTATTTAATTGGCCTGAGATATAAATATGAGACCTTGACCATACTTATTATAACAAATTTGTTTAACTTTTTAGGTGTTTTAACATTTTGCCCCCCTTTTGTAAAGGGGAGCAAAGGGGCAACTGTACATTTTCAAATGTAAACCCATATCATGTGACCCCTTATTTTAAAGGCAATATAAAAATAAATAAAATTATGCAAATTAGAGGTATGTACGTTTAATTTCAAAGAGTAAAAGATCAATTTGCATGAACGAAATCATTTATGTGAGTTTTATGTCCTGGCATACCTGGATATTATTTAAACGGCCTGAGATATCAATGTGAGATCTTGAGCATACATACCTATTATAAAAATGTTTTGTATTTTTCAAATTATTAAACATTTTGTCCCTGTTTTCTAATGATGGACAGAAAAGGGAACAGGTAAAAATTGTCAAAGCAAAACCCTATAATGAGACCCATCATTTTAAAGGTATTAAAAAAATAATTTTAATATGCATAACATCTTATGATTTCTCTTCGTCAATTACAGTAGCCCTTTCTAGTTTAGGTATATATTTTCCAGAATGTATATAACTAAACCGTTGAATAATTCTAACATAAAATAAATAATAACAAGTATGGCATGGATTTTCATAAACTAATTTAAAGAAACTCAGTTTCTTACCTTTAATATTAGTAATGATAATTATATTTCGTTATAGTTCTCCTAATTAATGTTAATATTACTTAATTATTATAACGTTATTATTAAATCTTACCAACCAAAAAACGTAACAAATCTTATAATGGTTTAAATCTGTTGCTTATCGTATTTAAAATCAGGACATCACTAATATATAAAATAATAAAACATCCAAACTTACTGGCTTATTGTAGGAGGTCAGACAGCTTCTAGTTTAATACCTGAAACAATACGCAAAACTATATTTGCTTACACTGTGATATTGTGCTATTGTACTAAAATAAGATCGAATCCTTAAAAATATCCATCATCACTGTGCAATTTAGAGCATATATTTTGAAAAAGAAGACAATACTACAAACATATTCTTTGGCCATAATTCAGAACCTGATCGTAGATATGTGATGGAATATGGTATGCGAATGTGTGATAACTTTATATGAAAGAGGATAGTCATTGCTAGTAATTTATATACACTGATACTTTAAAATTAAACATGTTTACAACACACAATATAAGGAAATTAAGTAATGGAAGTTTGTTGAGTTGTTTAAAACACGAAATATTAATCTTAGTTTTGGCACAAAAGTAAATTAGATTACCACAATCAAGACACGCCAATATTATCTGGTTGTGGCCAGATGGATGAAAACATGTATGCTAACTTTGGTTTTACAGGCCATAGTATTTTTCTAGTTCTTATTATTTGGACTAAAATAAATAAACATGCCTGCACTCCTGTTCAGTAAATTAGAATACATTTTGTGAAGGAGTCCTGAACTGAGCGACCTTAAACTGAGCTTTTGTTTAAGTACTAAGGATCTCTACTGAGAAAGCTTTTAAAATTTATTTATGACATTAATTTGTGCAAACTTAAATGAGCAGTTGATAATGTCATCTCAGTTAAAGGAAACAGTTACACTATAAGATTTTAAACATGTTTTAATGTACAAAATAACAATAGAATACGTATGAGTAAAAACGTTTAAACATGGACGAAACATTTAATGTCAATGTAAATAGTTAAGTTTAATACTATATTTAAGTGTAAACTTACGGAGCATTTACTATGAATGTCCTCCCAATACAACAAATACTGTTATATATGCCACTGGTGAAACACGTATGTCGAGACTGTGTTGACTATGTAATGACTGACTGTATAATCTATTATAGCCAGAACAGCACATCGTCAATGACAGAGATTTGAAATACAATAATCAACTGTCCCAAATGGCCTTTGACACAATAATCTAGTTCCAATCACGCCGTTCCGACTGTCAAACACAGACTTATTTATCTTCAAATACAATTAATCAAATTATCTGGCTTGGTATTTGCTCCTGAATTAACAATTAACTTATTTAAATTTTCAAGATAAAGGATTAAAAAAATTCATTGCAATTTTGAAGAAATAGTTCGTTAATATTGCGCAGCAGAAATATGTATAGGTCGATGGAAAATTAAAAATGCTAACTTATTCATAAATTTTTTCACTAAAAGAAAACGTTACATCTAAGAATATTGTAAGATCACCTTAAGTTACCAAATAGTTCATGAGATTCCTGGCTTAGATAAGATTTATCAAACGTTTATTAACTTAGGCTAATTTCAGTTTCATGATCGTAGTAAGACCATAGACAGCCATAGCTTAATCGTTAACTATAGCACATAGCTTACGATGACACGCCAAATAAACTTCGTTATACTACAACATAGTTTTTTAATGACTCCATAATTAACACATATTTGTTTTATAAAATATAATAATTCAATATTATTATATTTTATGAGCCATACTCATAGCTAATAAATATCTTGTTATTCATGAACGAATCCTCTTGTTTATATATATTCTAAATGAAAATAACAGTTTCAAAATAAACTGTATAAGCAATCAAAGTGTTTGGGAGATTGTAGGCGATAGGTTGGATGTTCGGTCCTCTTAATACCGACATGGCGTCCGCTCAATGGTTGCTATTGGCGTGGACACTTCTAGAGAAGTCTGGGGTGTCCATGTTGGGTTGTAATCATTGTGCGGATGTTGTGTGGGGGAGATAACTGAGTATCAGGCTTGTCAATTAGCTGAAAATCAGACCAGCACTACGTAGGTTCGGATTCCACGTAAAGCTGTAGGTCTCTTAGTTGCCCTGGCTGTTGGGCTATTAATAAATTTGCCCTTTCTGAGGAACAGTTGAACTCAGTTAGTAACCAGACTACACTCACCCACACTCATCCTACACTCATATAATCATTCATATTCGCCTTAAAATACCAACAACGTTGTGTCGGCGTCTCATATGTAAGAATTGTAAGAATCATAATTTAATACGTGTTTCTTGATTCAGTAACAGTAATTAACGATGCATGCATACAAAAGAACTATGGCAAATTTCATGTAAACCTAATTATTACAAAATAAATAAGTTACAGTTAAATTTTCTTTTGATAGATAAAATTAAAAAATATACTTTACAGTAATATATTAATCAAAACATACTTGAAATGCATGCAATTGATATACTCAAACTTTCACTCATTCTAAAGAAAAATATGATAACATATTTTACATTTTTTTTTACTATGAAAATATAAATTGTATTGTATTTTATTTCACACACAAACCTAAATACTTCTGCAATTTATTTGTAGTTTCAGTAGATGTAGGGTTTAAATAACTTTAAATATTTAATATAAAATAATATACGTAGAAAATACTTGACACTTAATAAAGATTATGACATCAAGAAATATTGATTTTACGCTTGTTAGTTTAATTTATATTAAAAACAAGAAATAAAGTATAGATTAAAAGTATTATCGTAAACTAATCATCCACCAAAAAATTAGGCATTCATTTAAAATGATCAACAATATTAAATAACTTATAAATTTTATAAAGTGGCTCTTAATGTATAACTATTTATTTATTTAATAAATAATAAACTAAACAATTATTATTTTTGATACATCTCAATAAAATTAATAGCTGTTTATTTTAACGTTCACTTTATCCAATAATTCCAATATTTGTGATAATTGGCAGAACATAGTTTTTATACAATGCCATTATATTTTTGTAGTAATTTTTTAATTCTATTCTAGATTCTAAAAACATTATTAAAATAGGTATATATTAGAAGTATCGGTACTACAAGTTGTACTCGAGGTAAACGTTTGTGGCTTCCGTGGTATTTGAATACATTCACTGAGTGGTGAAACAAAACCAAATCTGTATTCACGTTTCGTGGCCAACAGAACAGCAATACTGATGACTATGTGTTTATATTATATAAAATATTTAGTTATACAGTAAAGTATTCTTTGTCGAATCGTATGTGTATATAATGTTTCTAAATATACAAGTGCAATGCCTTAAAACAAGTATAACAGATCAGCAATACTGTTGACTATGTGTTTATATTATATAAAATATTTAGTTATACAGTAAAGTATTCTTTGTCGAATCGTATGTGTATATAATGTTTCGAAATATACAAGTGCAATGCCTTAAAACAAGTATAACAGATCAGCAATACTGTTGACTATGTGTTTATATTATATAAAATATTTAGTTATACAGTAAAGTATTCTTTGTCAAATCGTATGTATATATAATGTTTCGAAATATACAAGTGCAATGCCTTAAAACAAGTATAAATATTAAATTAAGAGTATTTCATATTTTTTAGTGCATACCACTATAAGTATAAATTATTTTGTCTGTTATTTTTTTAGGGGATTATGACACTACCAATGCTTGTGAAAGGGTGGGTGAGTAACTACCACTGCACGTGTATTGGTGGGCGGATGGATCACTACACTGCACGTGTATTGGAAGATAAGTGAGTCATACATTTGCACGTGTATTGGTGGCCTGGTGGGTCACTACCACTGCACGTGTATGGGTGGGCGGATGGGTCACTACACTGCACGTGTATTGGAAGGTAAGTGAGTCATACCTTTGCACGTGTATTGGTGGGCTGGTGGGTCACTACCACTGCACGTGTATGGGTGGGCTGGTGTGTCACTACCACTGCACGTGTATTGGAAGGTAAGTGAGTCATATCTTTGCACGTGTATGGGTGGGCTGGTGGGTCACTACCACTGCACGTGTATGGGTGGGCTGGTGTGTCACTACCACTGCTCGTGAATGGGTGGGTGAGTCACTACCACTGCACGTGTATTGGTGGGCGTGTGGGTCACTACACTGCACGTGTATTGGAAGGCAAGTGAGTCACTACCTTTGCACGTGTATTGGTGGCCTGGTGGGTAACTACCACTGCACGTGTATGGGTGGGCTGGTGTGTCACTACCACTGCACGTGTATTGGTGGGTGGTTAGGTTACTACCACTGCACGTGTATTGGTGGGCGGATGGGTCACTACACTGCACGTGTATTGGAAGGTAAGTGAGTCATACCTTTGCACGTGTATTGGTGGGCTGGTGGGTCACTACCACTGCACGTGTATGAGTGGGCTGGAGTGTCACTACCACTGCACGTGAATGGGTGGGTGGTTAGGTCACTACCACTGCACGTGTATTGGTGGGCGGATGGGTCACTACACTGCACGTGTATTGGAAGGTAAGTGAGTCATACCTTTGCACGTGTATGGGTGGGCTGGTGGGTCACTACCACTGAACGTGTATGGGTGGGCTGGTGTGTCACTACCACTGCACGTGAATGGGTGGGTGGTAGGTCCCTACCACTGCACGTGTATTGGTGGGCGGATGGGTCACTACACTGCACGTGTATTGGAAGGTAAGTGAGTCATACCTTTGCACGTGTATTGGTGGGCTGGTGGGTCACTACCACTGCACGTGTATGGGTGGGCTGATGTGTCACTACCATTGCACGTGAATGGGTGGGCTGGTGTGTCACTACCACTTCACGTGTATGGGTGGGCTGGTGTGTCACTACCACTGCATGTGTATGGGTGGGCTGGTGTGTCACTACCACTGCACGTGTATTGGTGGGTGGTTAGGTTACTACCACTGCACGTGTATTGGTGGGCGGATGGGTCACTACACTGCACGTGTATTGGAAGGTAAGTGAGTCATACCTTTGCACGTGTATTGGTGGCCTGATGGGTCACTACCACTGCACGAGTATGGGTGGGCGCTTATGGCACATATATGTAGAGCTTTCAAACTTTAGTTTGTCAAGCAAATATCTAGTTGTGAAAATAAAATTTGTTTTAGTATCTTAATGTTACGCTTGTATAATTGTATTTTTAAGGATGTTGTTAGTTAGTTGTAAGGAGTGTTATTATTTATTTTATTCTTGGCTCTTGCATTTTACAGTTTTAAATGGTCGTATTAATCTATAAGTGTTGAATGATTATATTATAAAATATTACGAGTTTTTCATTTCATTTAATATTATTAATTAGTACTATAGAGAAACTGTTTTATAATGACTATTTTAAAAACATTTTTCTAAAACTTACTTAAACCCCCTAAAGTTTTCTACAATACAAAAGCTCCTGTTAGTTAAGATAATTAGAACAAATATACGTTGTTCATGTCAAATTACATATTAAAAAATATTTCCTCAGTAAAAATAATTTACGTCTTCTTAGCGAAAATGCTCTTATGATTATTTATATTATTACTCAAATAACAACGAATGCCTTTCTTAAACGATTTTATGAGACAAAGTCAGTTTTTATCATTAATTATATACATAAATACTTAGTGCAGATCAATTGAAAAATAACAATTTGAGCCCAACATAAATTTCTATAATGATAAGTTAAACAAATTTCGAAGACACTACTTACCAGTTTAAATATTTATCTAATATGTTTTAAAGTTTTTTCTACTGATTTAAAAATGTAAATGTAGCTATCTTTAAAGCCGTTCATTGAAACTTTTAGTTTATAGTGAGGAGGCCCACACAAATCCTTTAGATGTAGAACTCATATTTGCCAGCAAGGATAGGTACAAATATAATACATAAAAGTAAATAAATGGTAGTGTAATAATAATCACATAGTAAGAAAAATCTTCAAATAGATTAAATAATCTTTAATTTTAAGTAATCAAAATATATATTTAATCTATATTACCATTATACAGTACAATTTTAATTTGTACTTTTTCAATTTAAAACATTCCCACATTTTCCTTAAAAATATACTGTGAATTTTTAAGACAGAATACATTTTTCTTTATAAACCAAAAACCAAACTTTGAGTAATAAAATGCATTAGTTTTTAGGATACATAACTTAAGAAAGTTCACTGCCTTACATGACATAGTAAACTATCATTTTAGAGGGTAGTTAGTGGCATCAAGCAACTTCCTGATTCACCAACCACAATCCCTGACTCGGTCACATTCAGCCCTCGCTAACTAGATGCGGATGTTTCGTCCCTTCCTTTAACTCTCCGGATCTAATTCATTAGTTTCACTCAATCCTACTTTATGTACATTTCCTATGATGCCATCCATAAAATTAATCACGTAAAAAGTTTCACTCTGTTTTAGAATAGTATATTTAGGGAAAACAAAGACCTTGTTAAAATTAATGTTTCAATAATTAATTCATTTTCTCAACATAAAAATAATTTAAAGAGATTAATAATGTACTAGAACTTTTGTTGCAAATAACTTTGATATTGTCGAAATAACTAATTAATTAAAAGTCATAGCATAACCATTATACTGTGTTTTTTAAATGTGGTATTCCTTTTCTATAGTGTTGTTTATTAATATTCCTGGACTGTGTGTTCATCTATTTTTTTGAACTCATAACAGTGATTGATATAATAAAAATATTACAAATGATGAACGTTTTGAAAAAGAAAATTGGTTCTTACTTTTTAACTGTTTCAACCTCACTGAGCAGGGTTGGTGGGAGGATTAATACCAGTGAACTGTTATGGGTGGGGTAATTCCACTGTGCTCGAATCAGAATATGGGTGGGTCAATACTATACATCCAGAAAAGTAATCGAGATAGGACATAAGTTGTATGGTATTATTTTCTTGAATTGACCTGAAAATAATCAGCCGAACATGCTCAGTGCACAACCTGTATCGGCAATGTTTTGATATTTTAAGAAATACATAAAATTTGAAGCATTACCAATACAATAACATATTGAAATTGATGTATGCTGTTAATATTGGAATGAAAGCATAGCAAAAACTAAAATATAAAAAAAGATTATTTAAGACGTTAAAAGATGAATCTGATTTGAGGCTCCAAATTTGACAACTAAATAAAAAGAGGATCAGTGACTAGATATTTATTATTACTTTACATAAATGAATGAGTAAGAAGTATGTTATGGACTAGTTTTTAAACAATGTTGGCTCTTTTATATTTTCAAAAAGCATAAAATATGAATATGTTGATAAATAATAAATGTATGCATAATATTTTCATACCTCAATATTCGTATATATATATATATATATATATATATATATATATATAATTTAACATGTTACAAAGAGTAAATAAAGTATATAATACCAATTAAAAATAAGAAACTGTGAGAAAATATAATAACTGTTCTTTTTAAACTATTGTAGCATTTTTCAGAAAGAAACTGTATATTAATATAAAAAACTAACTTTTAAATCTTAAGTTTTTTTTATATCTAGCATAAAATTTATTTTAAAATAGTAGTTTATAAATTTTAGTTTATCAAATAGTAAGAAAATTGCTCCTACTAACAATAAATTTAATACAATCCTCCGATTACAATTAATGCTGGATTCTTCAGGTTATTTAAGATACTTAAACACTTTTATATTTATTTATAAATATTTACTTTTGGGCAGTCAACGGACTTTGACTCTGGTGAAAACTAAAAACGTATTATTCTTCAAAATTAAAAGTACTATTACGGATACCATACTATACAGCCTCCATCACCGTTACCATATAGAGTAAGATCTCAGTTACGTTTTTGGCATACACTTTATATCGTAACTTTGTTTTGTGTTTGTATGCATTACAAACACTATCTTAGAAGTAAGGACATAATTTAACACATGCCATTAGTAGTTATTTACGATTAACTATTTTAACGAGTCTAGTAATTTTATCATTAATTTTTATTTTTAATCTCAGAGATGTTTTTCTATATATTTTACTGTAAGTGAAAAATTAAAGTTGGATTATAAGTTTTTGTATTCAAAGATATAAAATGATTACATTACGATTTGAACACTCTTTAGCCCGATGGACGTCTCTCCCCAACTAACAGCAATTTGCAAATTTTAAACTGAAATCGTGGTTTTCGGGTAAAAATAAGGAAACAAGTAAGAAATTAAATGAAAATAAACTATTGCAAAGACACAACATTCAGGATTCACCTAACTTATATTTTAAGACGAAATATTTCATAAAAACATAATTTTTTCGTAAATAAGACTTCTAAAAACCTACACCATAATATAAGAGAATGCCTTATATACTTCTTATCCCACTACCTGTAATTTTAGCCTTATTTATAGTTTCTATTTCTAAAAATGTATGAGTTTACTCGTTATTTCAATAAATGTCCTACTTAACATGTGCTTGCTTTATTTTCCCTTTTTACATCAAAATTTACTGTAGCCCAATATTCCTGTGCAGTTAGAGTGAAAATATTTAATTTATTAATTATTTTTTTTAATTATTAAATAAACATCAATATATGCTTTTTTTGAATAGTAATATTTTCAATGGCATAAATAAAATTGACAATTCCTACATAATTAATTTTTATTAATGTTTATTGTGCAGAAGTAGCACGAATTGAAAAAAAATAAGAAAACCCCAGTTAATAATTTTTGAAATGTTAAAACAGTTGATTTGTAAGTAAATTAGGATTTTTTTAAAGTCAGATATCAGAAACAAAGACTAGATTATTTTTATACAAACATTATATCTTCAAGAACTTTCTACAACCAGATATATAGTTACATATAACATTTATACAAATTCATTTAAGAGAGATTTGTTGAAAAAATTACTGTAAATTTAAAATGCATACTCCTCTAAGTCATCATACATGTGTGGATAAAGTGATTTATAAAGGATGTAAATATACAACACAATCAGATTGCAAAATTTCGTTATATACTAATAAATTATTTGTATGAATCCATAAATTTCAATAATAAAAAAAAAACAATATTGTAATTCAAACAAATAATGAAATAAGCTGCCAGACCATTTAGGTAAAACAAAATTTTAAAATGTACAAAAAATACTAGGCCATTTAAAATATAAGCTGATTACAATTTGGGAAAGTATTTTGTTTTAGAGTACGGTAATTTATAATGGGAAATATAATAGATTTGTATATTAATTGTTTGATATTAATTTATTGTTGCAATTGTGTATTGATTGAAACCTAAACATAATGAAAAGTAGCGTTAAAAATTGTAGATAACAAATAGCTCAAGATAAAAGTGATATCATAAATTCTGACGAATACAAAGACGTTTAAACAAATTTAATAGTGCTTAGCAGTGAACAATTTAATTAAAATGTCCTAATTAATCTCTTTTACACAATTAGCATACAAATTAAATATATATTTAATAAATTTATGTATTTTTATTTTCAAAATCAAGGTTAAAAATTCCGATCTTACAAGAATTTCAAACTGAGTAACTAAGCTTACATCCAATTACATATATAATGTGTTAAACTGATGGGATAACTGAGGCCCTGAGATACACATAAATATGATCGTTAATTCCGTCCCCAGCTCGTTAGTCAGAATGTACGGTCTGTGGGAGAGAAAGGAGGGAGTTGTGGTAGAAAGGTTGAATGCTGGTTTGAATGATTTTAGTAGATAGATACAATTTAAAATATTTAAAAACAGACTTAATAATTATGAATACAACTTTTTTACAGAATTTACAATCAAGTCTCACAAGAGTTTCTAGGGTCCATCGTAAAAAATTAAATGAAAAATATTTGCCTTATTATTAGTTTGTGTTTTTCTTTTATACATGTTTTGAAGTGTAGCAAATGTATATAATTTTATTTTATTGTTTACTTCGTAAACGTAAAACATTTCAAGATACGATTGCTAAAATATAAAATGTTCCTATTTAATATAAACATAAGCATTTTGAAATATTAGAAGTAAGTTTTTTGTGAATGTCCAAAAACATACCATCAGTAAATAACTATACTTATTTAATGTAATTTTATTTAAGCATTGAAAATGTGCAAATGGTTAAGAAGTTGTTGTTGGTATAGTTTATAACAATATTAATATAGTTAATATATTTAAAAAAGCTCATGTGGCAGCCAACTTTTTGGTATAGTACATCGGACCACAAAGTTGTCTTTGCAGAAATCAGACAGTTATAAAAAAAGTTTTATCGAGAGTAAAGTAACCCACCTACCCACCCCACGATACACGTACAGTGGTATTGACTCACCCATACACGTACAGTGGGAAATTAACGACAGACATGAGCTCTAAGAGCTGAGGCACTTTACTTAACACCTCACTTTTGAAACAGTTTATTAGCCTTAAATTGTTTTCCTTTGTTCCTGTGGACGCACCCATACATATACGATTATATTGACCCACCCACCCACATACACGTACTATTACATTGGCACACCCACCTGCCCATACAAGTACTATTACATTTTAGTACTTATATGGGCTACTATAAGTACTACAATGTAAAATATTAACCTGTTGCATATTTGAGCTATACAGGTTGTTTTTCTGAGTCTCTCCCCCCCCGTACATAAAATAATTATGCGTGAAAAACTAAAACTTACAAATTATTAAAAAGTTCTTGTTAAAATTGTGTTCCTATTACAAACCGCTTACATAAATAGGAAAAACACATTATTATTATGGTGTATAATGGTTTGTGATTTCTCTTTGCACAGGATATTAGTTAAGAGCTTTCAAAGATGTTTAAATATGCCATCTTAATGAATCTCAATTAATTTTAAAATAATGACTATTTCAACAGGATGAATTACCATCCCATTTACACCGTGACATTAGAAATTTACGATTAAAGAGTTCCTTGAAAAAGCAATGGGACGAAGCGTGTTTATAAACGTCCGCCTCGATGCCTTGTTTCATAATATTACAATCAGCTTTAACTTGTAATACCGTTAAAAAGCAATTCAATCTGTCAAATATTCATTACACAACTTAAAATTAAACGTAATAGTTTTGGTCATAAACAAATGATAAACGCATTCTATTTACTATAAAAAAATTAACACCTTTGCGTTTCTGTAAAACGGTGCAGCACTTTTAACCTGATTGCGTGGTTTTATAAAATAAGAGAAAAAAATATTAAATTATATATTTGACCTTTTTGAATGTTAAATTTTACTTCTACATTATAAACTTTTGGGTTCCTCGGAAATGGTAATGTTTTGTAGTGTTGATCATCATTTTCATTGTTTATAATATTTTTTAAAAATCATGTTTCATGAAAACTACAATATTATATTAAAGATTTTTTATAACTCTGAATCTGCCTTTTGATCTAAAACTTACAATTTCTAAAACAATAGTATGAACGTTATTGGTATTTAATTGCACATTTTTTTATACAAAAATACAATATTAAATAAAATGTTGCATGAGTAGCTTCTCATACAAAATGTTGAAATTGACCTCCACATATTGCACTTCAGATGACTAAAAGTGTGAAAAACGTCCCAGTGGATAATTTATACTTGCATTATTATTGATGTCCGTATAAATCCCATTTAATACAAATTTAATAAAAAAATAAAGCGATAGGACATCCCGAATAACATAAATTATACGTGCTCATTTCCCTCGGGAATGGCTGATATTCCTAGTAATGAGCTCATTTGACAGTTTTGTAAGATTAAACAGCGCCCTGGAGTATGTTAATCTCAAGGGTAATATATGACTATGTAACTAACTCCTCATACGTAATCCACCCCTAGTGTTTACGCTTAAAACTAATTACCGTCTAGGAACGGATACAGGTGGTTAATAGAGACAAAAATAGAGATACAGGACCAGAGGGAGCTTTGAGTTCTTTAACATTTTTTAGGTGCATGTCATTACTGGCCGTGATATTTCTGATTAAAACCTACTGATAAACAAGTATTTGTTCATTTAAATATTTGAGCTAGATCTGAATCCACAATAAAGGAAATTTATCAAAATTAGTAAAATAAATTATTTTTTAGTAATATAACACATTCAGGCCATGTTTGCTCCTAAATCGGGTTTCCTTTTCCTAAAATATAGTAGTAAAAACAAACACATGGACCCTCTTTCACACTAAAAACAAGCACATAGAGCATACATCAAAGAAATCACGAAGTAATATAATCAAGTAAAATTGCAAAATTTCTTATGATGAACACAACACAAAATCTTGGTGTGGTGTCAATACACTACTGACGGTGACAGGTATGTCTCTTCCGTAGTAGCTGATGACTGGAGTGCAGGATGGATCATACTAACACTAACCATGGAAGGATATACCCAGTATAACGTCTACATTTAGGTAAGTGAATATCCAACAATGACTAACTTTTCAATGTATTACCAAAAACTATACATAACATTGAGCTATCAGTAATCCAAGACAGATAAACTATTTCTTATTTACTTCCGATGTTGTTTTCCTACAAAAATTATACGCAGCTCTATAAAAAGGGACAACATGCACTTCCTCTACACGTTTTTAATGTTATAAATAATTTAAATAATAATCAAATAAGTTAGCAACTAATGTTATAAATAAAGAAAAATTACAAACAAATTGACATATCTGTTACGATTAATGTTGTTTCATTTAAACACTAGATATAACAACCAATACTAATCACTACATTAAACTTCTTAGCAATTAGCAAACATCGTACCTAAATGAATGTTCACAAAAAATAAACTAAAAAATATATATTTATGTGTGAATTTCACAAGGAAAATGTTGTGTAATGTACTAAAATCCCAATTTATGTAGCTTAAATAAGGTTTAATTTATACAGTTTGAAAGCCAGAAATGTTCTTTATTTTCAAGGTATATTATTAAATACTTATTAGTTTGACTTAGTTAACATGTTTTTATTGTTTGCCAACAGTATATCTACGAATAAATAAACTTAGTATTCAATCTTTATTGTTTATATATTGGTAACCCACTTTGTCCATACTTATCAGATTAAGTCCTTTGAAGCACTTCACAGGATTAAACAATTATTATAAGTCGTGGGTGGTTCACAATTTAGATTTATTAAGCTGAGTATTTATTTTAATCTGAACAGTGAAAGACGTTTGTTCATAAATAAGGTATATGTTCAGTATTTCCTAATAGTTATGTCTACCTTGCCCTCAAGAGTCCTTGGAGTACCGGTAAATTTGTAAATATAACTGGTCACTTAAGTTTTTATTTAGTTTTAAGAAAAATACTATACATCACCATTCTACGTGTATGGAGGGGGGGGGGGAATTAGTGGGTCATCATACCTATAATTCCAGCGTAGTGGCTCAGTGGTTAAGGCTTTGTACTGTGGAGGGCAATTTCCAAGGTTCGAATCCCCACTGAGCCAACGGTCGGTACTTCATTCGTTGAATAAAGTTCAAGTACAGGCTTGCAAGCCCATGTGAACTGGCGAGTGAAGTTTTACCATAATATACAAAAAAAAAATAAAAATAATAATAATAATAATAAAAAAAATAATAATATATATGTGTGTGGTCTGATGAGTGGAGGTCATCACCACTTTTTATGTCTGGGTGGTTGTGTGCGAACAGAACAATATTTGCGAAAAATATGCAAAACTTAACGATTGACAGCAATCATATATAAGGTCTATTTATTTCAATATTACAAAAATATCTATCTTTTGGTAGTAAGAAGCAATTATAAGTTTAGGAACAGTTTTATATTAACACAAATTAGTACAGATAAAAAATGCATTGTATCCCTCTCATTGAATTTTTTTATAAAGAAAATATATGGTAAAGAAGTTACGATTTTTTTTCAAATATATTTCATGTAAATAAAACGATGTTGGGGTGCTTTTATTTCTTTAACGGTTTATTATTGTTATTTTATTTTAATGCATTATATCATAATATTTTAGAATAACTACACTAGAAGTACTAGCTATTAAATTTCGAAAGTTAAATAAGAAATCAATATGTACTTAAATTAACTCTTTATTAAAGTCTAACAATAAATAATCTCACATTAATTTTGAAAGAGATTATTAACTGTGTGCAGCTTAATACACTGGTATATAAAAAAACTACATAATTTAAAAATCTGGTAATATTTCTCCAGATAGTTTACTTAGTCTTACTTCTGAGTTTTATTCAACGAGTGAAATAACAACCGTTTGCTCAAACCTTGGACATTTGAACCATGTATCTACCACTCTATATTTCAAAGCCTTACGCAACAAACCAGAATGTCTATTACAATGGTTCAACGTTCTTATAATACCGTTTCTGGTCATCAGTATATTTTTTTGATTATAGCCTATACTTTTTTGAGAAAAGTTATCAAAATTAGATGAAAGCTATTTTATTGTTTTAATAATATCAGCGCTGTCCTCTCAAACTGACTGAAACCAAATGTTGATGGCTGGGCCAGTGCAACTTTTCCAATTTAGCGAGTGTATCTCACAGATTCTGATAATATGGTTGTTATTACATTGTAGTTTGTTTATGTGTTGATACCGAAGTCTGTTACAGGCAATTTAGTTTTATACACATCCTTACTATATATTATGTTATTAATCCAATAGTATTAATTGAAAGTGTAATATTATATAAATAATTATTTTATTGTTTTATATTAACTGTTATTAAATATTGGGAATTAATATCTATTTAATTTAAATCAATCTTAATTATTCTATCATTATGTTTATAAAATATGTATCATTATAAAATGAATGTTATCCACCAATAAATATAGAATGATTTTTCTTTGTAATTGTACATCACATTTTTTAAAAGCAAGCACCGATGATGATAATTGTTCTATAAAACATTTTGAACTCGCAGCTATATAATAATCATAATTGTTGGAATACTTAACATAATTTGCTTGATTACCAATAATGATGAGTGATAAAGAGGTATACTGTACATAGGGAACGATTAAGTGTTTTTGTATGGTAGAGAATAAAAAAAATCAATATAATAATAGTACCTTTTGATATTATAAATTACATATTTTTCTATATTAAAAATGTGTATTTATATAGTTTTATATTATATAATATTACATTTGGCTTGACTCCCAAATATGAAACTACACTTCCATATACTCTTCGATATTGAGGACCAATAATATTGGGTACTGTTAAAAAAACAACATATATATAAAAACAATAAATAGGAATGGAAAATGTCCATTTTGGACACAATTCTATCACCCGCTCACATTAGCAAAGTATGTTCAGTAGGTTCACGCTTAGCGTGACTTTCGAACCACAACTCCAAACCAGTATTAGTTAAGGTCTGTCCATTAGCTTCGTTAACCACCATCGATGCAAAGAATACATTCAAATATGGCCGGTAGATTTAAATAATGGCTTAAAATCGACAGTGCCCGACTATACTCAAGCCACTGAGCAGGATTCTGAGATCTGGGTAGACATAAAGGACTGTTGGCAAACGTGTGGCCTGAAGAAGGTAATGGTCAGTTTTGGGTCTGTATAAGGTGGCTTTGTGTTATGGCTTACTACGTTTTGAGAAAAAAAAGTTTTTTAAATGTCTCACAACGGTGTTGTTTTAAAAGTACTGTACAAATGTCGTTAAGGTGGTGCAGCCAAAAATGTTCTTAATTTTAATTAAACATTGTTATGCAAATATTTATTCATCTATATCTTCTAAATATATAAAGAGCATTTTTTTTTTTTTTTTTTTTTTTTACTTTCGGTCACTTATTTTTATACTTAGAAGCAACTGAATATGTCATTTTCACCAATCTAGGGGTGAGTTCAGCTTGGTAACGGTTTAGTTTTAAAAACCCAAATTTTTAAGTGACATCTGTGAAATAAATATAACCAACCTAACATATTTTATTTAACTTAAAACATTGTATTTTTAATCTCAATCTATTTACATGTGTTAAACATTAATGTACATGTTTCCGGATATAAAATGTTGTCATTATGTTTTGTTAAATTTACACTATATTATGCAATTTTCAATTTATGATTATATTATATTTAGACGATATACTGACCCAAAAGTTATAATACAATTTATGACAGTGAGCCTTCTTTATTCTAATGCTGCCCGCACGCGAACGCATGCTCAGCAATAGGCATACATACGCAAAGGTCTGCCCCAGCCCGGCTCCCCCACCTTGCGCTTACCTTTTACTCGACACTCTCATGACAAGACTCAGACTCAACTGCCATGAGTGGGTTCACTCATGTATGTCAACCTGTCTGGCTCTACTCATCTGTGATAGTGAGAAAGTACACAAACAAACTAGTCCATTCTGGTGTAACAAATTCATCCACGCATATTATGCAGCTGGCGGCCAAATACGCCAACAATACTTACGTCAATTTAGTACTAATGTACTTAGGATTATATTTTATATCATGTACTTAATGCTTCTATTTACCCTATTTAAAAAGGTATAATTTGTTTTTATCTACCGTAACAGATTATGTTTTAATCAATATATATATATATATATATATACATTAGAAATAGTTTTTCTCTTTTTTATCATATCTGGCAAGTGCATTATTCATAAGCGTACAAAGCGTTTTGAACGTATCAGACATTTCATTAAGAAGAAAGATCTGTCGGAAGTGCAATATTCCAAATGTGTATAGTTTATTATACCAAATATGTAATACTACCACAAGCTTTATGTACTTATTTTAAACTTTTTCTATGTATTATTTAATTTTATGTTCTTGTAAATAAAACATGCATTCTTAGTTAATACGCTTTATATTAAACTAAATTGTTTTGTTCCCCTTTTACCTACTTTATTTTATTTTGTGACTATCCTTTGTAGTAATCTAGCTCACTATTAACCCACATAAAAGTACATGTATAACAAATTTTTTTTTTTTTTTTTAGTATCCGATAAGTACAAAATTAAAGTATTAAAATGGCAGCCTGAACATGGTTTGAGCCAATTTGGGTCGGTTATATGCAAAAATACGTAATACTTAGTAATATTTAAAATATGTATTCTCTAAGTAATTTTGTTTTTAAAATCTGATTATACATATTTTTCAAACTAATACAAATACATACATTTATCTTTATTGAACAAATCGTATTTTTATGTAATTTTCAAAGGCTAGGGTTATCCAGGTGTAATAAATGTGTATATCCTTAAAGATATATATATATATATATATATATATATATATATATATATATATATATATATATATATAATTTTATTTTATTTTCTTTTCCTTTATTCTGTATTCGTAGCCTATTCATGCTTTTAGCGTCTTAATTAATAAACGAAACAAAATAACTATGGTCATAACAATTTGTTTCCTAATCATAATTACTTTATTAATCTTTATTTTTCTCAGTGTTGATATGCTTTTTAACACAAAATATGTGTCTTAACAGAAATAAATTATTAATGTTTACCAAACTAAAATAACATGCATTTTGGTAAAATAACCAAACTAAAACAACATGCATCACCCGTCGACCAATTTCAAACTTATATTGCGTTATGAAATAAAATATATATAGTAACTAATTCATATTTTTATTCACACATCTTATCTGATTATTTAATAGCTGTAGTAATAATCCCTGACATTAAAATCTTGACTGTAAGCACACAAAAGAATATTTATCCTGTTTTCATTAGAAAGAGTGCAAATTCCCTCTATCCATTATCGCATAAGGGCAGCGGATTGTCGGTGCATAGGAATTTGGCGTATTGTAACGTTCGGCCTCTCATACTTCCACATAAATCAAGTTTTAGATAGGGTAACATACATTACTGACTATTTAACAGTTCGTCTGGACGTCTAGTCTGAGAAACACAGCTGGTTTTCTGTTTGGAATCCAATTTTATGTGTGCTAAATGGTTAAGAACTGTGCTGCCTACAGTTATACTCCAATATTGTAAAGAAACCGTGATTTATTGTCACATGTAAGTCTTTATTTCATTACATATCAAAGCTCACACTATTGTCTGTCAATCATGCTGCAGGATTATTTTCTCTACTACGTTAACTTCCATCGACTTGCCAAATTAAAAGCTATACAAAACAATTTATAAAGCATTATTTGTTGGTAGCATTAACAGATTATTTTAGATTTAATGATAAAAAAATTAACATAAAACGCATTAATGATTTAAAATCCAACGAACATTACTTTGAAGTATTGACGATGTTTTTAAAATTATAAAAAATATGCATACATGCTTAAAATATCAAATAAATCTCTTATGACCTAACGATGAGGGTTTGTAATCATTTTACAGTTACAATAGTGTTTTGAAATGGCATGAATGCAAAAATGCATTTTTTAAAGCCATTAATTAATGAAAATTTTATTTTCAAACGTGTAAATATGATTGAATTCTCATAAAATCTTGAACTTATAATAAATTAGGAGTGGATTTTATATTCCTTTCAGATTATTTTACTATCTCAAGGAGAGTTTTACATTAGTACTGCAGGATCATGTTGTAAACTTGTAAATTATTATTGCACTACAACTTTATAAATTAACTTTTTATAGTTTAAATTTTAACTAAAAAATAAAATAATAACTATTATATTACAGAAAATATTAATTTTTAATTATTGGACAATTAAAAAAAGCTCATTATAATTTTCATCCAAGATTATTTGTTACGTATTATGTTTAGAAATTTTAACTTAAACTTCTAATTAATTTTAATATAAATAATTTATGAAAAATAACCTACTATCCCAGTAGTATTGTTTAAAATGAAAATTTCTAAATTATATATAGAAAACTTTAATTAGGGCCAGAATAACTTTTAGTATTTCTATTATAATGAATAGTTGGTTACAACAACAAAATAATGTATAGTAGTAATTTAAAAGTTTGAATCGTCAAAAAGTTCAATCGTCAGTTGAAAACATCACGCTTACATTCTCACTGAACGCCATAAACAATTAGGACATGGAAAACCTTTCAGTCCACCCAATGTAAATTTAAAACCGGATAGCATGTTTTGTTTTCCATAATAGAGGTCCAAATAAAGATTATACATTTTATTGTTAAAGCCACAGACAGTAGTGTAAACTAAAATTTAACACACTGTTCATAGCTTGATACATTTTTTACCGTAGCACGATTTTATTAATGATAAATATATGTTTTTGTACAACACTCATTTATATTTTAAAACTTAAATTTTATCACTTTTTACTTTATAAATTTATTTATTTAATGTTTTGATTAATATTTAGGTTCTGAGTATTGTTTAATTGTTTTATTACCCTTTATTATATTGATATTACTATTTTTTTAGCAGTTTAATATAAGTCTGACTTCATTATTGTCTGGAAAACAAATATTATGTAGTTATCATCAATATATAGACAGAAAAAAAATCATATATTTAATTCGTTCTTTGTTTCACTTACATTTACTTTGATTCAAACGAACTATGTACAGTAATAGTAAGCTAGGTTATGTTCATCATTATATAGAAATAAATTAAATAATAACTGTTATATTATTTTACCTGAAAAGTATCTGTACGTTTTTAGTTTTGGTAACTATTTGAATTTGTATAACATGTCAACATTTTAATTTATTATAAAGTAATATCCTGCAAATTTAATAAAACTGCTTTTACAATGAACGTAAAGCAGTCTCCAGCATGTTCAACAATTAAACTGTGAAATATAAAAATTTTAAGAACGTAAACATAGATTTTAATTGCTGCCGTAGGTTTATTATACTACTGTATAAACCGTATGATCCTTGCCCTGCTACAACGCCTTCAGATCCCAGGCGCAACCCCGGATTTTGGCTCGGTTCTGTTGGCCTGCACGCAATCCTTTAGTATATATCTATGGGGCCGACAAACGTTCACATTTGAAAAGTTTGAAGGAGGGACAGTATGGGTAAGATTCGGAGAGATAGTGAAAATTAGGGTGCCTTGAAGTACGCAAGCACATTCACGAGCCTACGTCTGTTCCAGTTAAAGCGACAGTTCTACGAAGTATCGGCATTCAGTTGTCCCTAATGCCGGCCGCACCACCTTAATGGACAAGGGTCCAGACTCCATTAGCAAATGTTTATGGATTTAACCAAAGGCATCAAACATATGTCTCTCTGCATTTGAACTCTCTTCTACAGTGCTTACCACTAGGCTACCAAAAGGCTAAGTGGTTAGGAGCTATAGGTTTGGTGGGTTATATACACTAATCTTAGTAAAGAGTGAATATTTGGCCCAACTATGCCTGATGCAGATGATTCAGGTTAACTCTCGGGGGGGGCCATGGACTTCAGGTAGTAGGTGCTAATTCTGAAAGTGTGCAGTTGACCTCATGGAGAATCCCAGCAGGGATTCCAATGACAGGGTGCCGTCGAGCTTGTAACTTAGACTGTTTATAAGTAGTAAGTCATATAACTTGATTTCCCCAAGCAGTACTAGAACTACAATTAAATTATATCTAACCAGAAAACTAAGGAAAATCTTTAGGCTTATTGGTTGACATTTTTTAAGGAGAGAAACCTTTTATTTAATCTTACTCAGCCCATTCCCAATGAATTATATATCTGTGGGATGAACATAATCAAATAGTGTAAGGGTGTGGAACATTACAGTACAAGGTGAATATTAATGATAAATACCAAGCATTAATTTAAGTCCAAGCAAGGATTTGAATCTGCACTATCTCTAACAAAGTCACTATTATGACACCTTGGACCATTCGGCCAGCAGATCATCTTCATTCAAAACATTAAAAATTCTTGGAAATATTCTTGAATTAAAATAATTGTATGTAAATTCGTACATTATAATATACAAATAATAGTATTACAATTTATCTTTACATTATATTTGCTTTGTTACTAAAATATTTTCAATTTTAGTTTTGTGTTTTGTTGGTTGTATATTAATGCAGATTAGTTTGGATGGAATAATTAATTTAGTTATGTAATTCTAACTTAATTTGTATATGTTTGACAATTATTGAATCATATACAAATGTTTATGCACTGTAAATATAAAGTGTTGAAATCTAACAAGTATAACTGGATCCTTAAAAATGGCTATTGTTGGCAGGAGAGTTTCCAAGTAGCGAGATATATTCTAAAACTGGAACTACTAAGTAGCCTTAAGAACATGAACGCCTTTTATACTCAGGCTGGAACTTTATAAACCTCAATGGTTTTCAATGGTTGTTTGTGTAATGCCTTGGATTTTTAAGTAAGATAAATGATAGTTAAAATTTAATTTTACAATAATGTTTTAACCATGTCAAAAATAAAAATATTATTTTATCATACGTGAGATATGTTTCTATATAATTCACAATTAATCATATTTAATTATTTATGATTTTACCTTGTACATAATTTTTTAAAAAAATGTACTTATACATTTTAAAACAGATTCTGTGAAATGCAATATAATATTATTGATTTTACTTTAGTAGTATATATAAATAATAGGTAAATTGGCAGCTTAAATAGACAATCATGTAAAATTTAAATATTCATCCTAACTCACATTGAATATTGGTGTTGTTAATCTTCGTAGGAATAAGCTGGTATTCTGTCTCTAGAAATAGTAAACTACTTAACTGACGAAAACATAAGAGGTACGGAGCTCATTATAATATTCATCCAAGATTATTTGTTACGTATTATGTTTAGCAATGTTTACTTAAATTTTTAATTAATTTTTATATAAATAATTTATGAAAAATAACATACTATCGCAGTAGTATTGTTTAAAATGAAATTTTTTTTAAATTATAATTAGAAAACTTTAATTAGGGCCAGAATAACTTTTAGTATTTCTATTATAATGAATAGTTGTTTACAACAACAAAATAATGTATAGTAGTCATTTAAAAGTTTTAATCGTCAAAAAGTTCGTTCGTCAGTTGAAAACATCACGCTTACATTCTTACTGAACGCCATCAACAATTAGGACATGGAAAACCTTTCAGTCCACCCAATATAAATGTAAAACCGGATAGCCTGTTTTGTTTTCCATAATAGAGGTTCAAATAAAGATTTAGTATACATTTTATTGTTAAAGACATAGACAGTAGTGTAAACTAAACATTAACACACTATTCATAGCTTCATACATTTTTTACCGTAGCACGTTTTTATTAATGATAAATATATTTTTTTGTACATCACTCATTTATATTTTTCAGTTATAGACAGGTTTTTATGGTGTATGCTGAAACATTTTACGTTACATAACATGTACAATGATGTACAAACTAAATCAAATAACTTCGTAGTAAAATAATGATTAATTCAAACTAAAAGAATGGAAAAGTAATATACGACGACAAGTCACCCCTTAATATTTACGTCTTGTAGGATTTTAACTTTTCTTGCATTTTAATTGACTGGATTCTATTGTTTTTAAATACATTTTTTAACAACACAAACAGTCTTACTTGGAGAATATGGATTAATCAGATAATTTATTTGTGCTAATATAGTTATAAATATTAATTTTAGGAAAAAACCATAATATTATAATTATTGTTACTTACTTGATAGGTGGTTCAAAAGCAGTTATACATTGTTTTAAAAGTAAAAGTATTGTATGTAATGAATTTTCACCAATTATTTAGTGATTTTATTTTAAGACATATATATTACACTTTCCATTAATTTTTCAAGTATTCTTCGTTTATAATCATACACAAATAGGTCTTTCAACTATTTACACTATTTGAAAAGTAAAATTCATACAATTCATACCTTTTTGATTACTTAATTTACTATTATAAATCTTAAAAAACAAAGGATATTATAAGTCAATATTTTATGAGGTTAATTGGACGGTGTTATGCAAATAGGAACCATCCCACAAATGTCTTTAGAGTAGATATGAGCAAGCAAAGTTAAATTGGTATATAAAATCTGTTTTCCTATATAATAAATTTAAATCTTTTTATTTTATTAAAGTTATTTTTTTTATTAATTTTCATCATGTTTTTATATTTTTAAAATGCATATTGGAGTAATAATTAAGGAAAATGTGGATTGGTTCTTTTTTGTTTTATCATGAAAAAACGGTAAGAAAGAAACATGCTACATGGTTCTCTTTTGTTAAATTTTATTTATGGTTCCAGAAAGACTCATGGTACTTGGATCTTTTTTGTAAAAAAAGGAACTTGTACCATATCACATACTGTTATTAGCCTACAAACACATTATCTATTGCAGTTCATTGCAATGAGCTACAATAGGCCTAGGTACATATTATTCTTTGGTTACGATCCGATAGCTAAAGGTTTCAGTCGTCTATTTCAATTTCAAAATCAAGTTCCCCTCCAAAACCATCCACATCATTTTCTATTTCTGCGCTTGAGTAAAGGGATTTATAAAATCCATGGTAGTTTCTAGGTAGCAAGTGGAGCATGGATTTTAAATCTTTAAGCTTTGCTTCAGCTACAGGCTTTCCATTGGGCCATAATAGTTGAAGGTCCGCCAATCGAGGACTGCAAGGTTCATCTTTGCTGGGGCGCCCTTTAGTCTTTTTCTGTGCCTTAGTAATGTCTAATTCTTCATGAGGCCCATCAAATTTTCTGCTCATGAAAATGGACATTGGTTTTTCTCTTGTATTGAGCCAACTAACATCCTCTTTCTCGACAGTCTTTTTACGGTTTGTGACAGCTTCTTCCAGTGAATAACTTGACTTAAAATCTTCACTTCTCATCCACACAACAGTTAGTGGATTTTGCTTCTTGCACTTTTCCATGATGGTAAAATAGTCATCTGGGCAATATAGATGTTGCTGGTATTTTAGTGCGTTTTCAATTTTCCCAAAGTCATTGTCATTGTGTAGAAAACTGTGACCTGGCATGGGGAACCTATGTGTGATTGTTTTTAGTGTAGGGTGATCATGAAGAAGAGCTTTGAGCATCAAAACTACCTTTATATTCCTATTCTGGCCACCACACGAATCACTCCACAAAATCAAACTTTCTGTCCCAGCTGGAAGTTTATTTTGGACATGTTTTATGATGGCAGAGCTCACTTCTTGGGCACCTCTACCAGCTTCACCCTCAACCCAGGTATAACAGAACCCCTTATCCTCCTTGCCAGTGTGGATGCCACAGTTGTAGACCCACAACTGTCGTTTGTAGAATACTATGTTTGTAGGTATACGCGGTAAAGGTAGTGTTTTCTGCAAATTAAAAGTTAAACATTCTAGTGACGGATTGTCAGCAGCAGACTTCAGATCACTTTTGATTCTATTCATAGCAGTTTTGGCGGCAAGTTGATGTTCATCATACTCTTTCTGTATTTTTGACTCTTCTTCCTCATTTTGTGTGCTCTTAAGATTTGCCACAAACATATCACACTTGTTGCAAGTATCTTTTTTCAAAGACTTGAATTTTAGGTTGTAGTTAGTATAAAATACTTTTTTGAAGGAGGATAAGCTTACAACTTCATTTTGTGACCTTCCGTCGACGTACAAGTCATACATTTTATTAATATTCATTTCAGGAGGCAGGAACAAAGCGCTTGTCTCCCCTCTTCGGTAATGTGAAGTGTATTTTGGTATTGCATCAATGCATTTCCTTATTTCATTTAATTTTTCTTCAGACATTGTGTTCCATCCTGCTTGTTTACCTCGTTGGTCAAGTAATGATTCAGACTTAAATTTTGATAAGGCCGTATTTATCCTTTTTGTTGACAATAGTAGGGTTTTTGCAAACATTTTTCTGCATACCACAACTTTGTTTAGGCTATAAATACGAGAACACGATTTAGGTCTAGCCTTTCCTTTATTTTTAATCAGTGAATTATATGATCTCTTTTTTGGAACTTCTTTTACACTATTACAAATGTACAGATTTTGTGCATTGTAATTTCCAAGACTTTTAAACTTCATTCTAATTTCCCAAAAAGAACCATGAGACATGGGAACTCATTTCGATATTGGGTAATGAATATTGCAAAACAGAACCATGTCACAAGGTTCTGTAATAAAATGTGATTAGTTTGAATTCAAAAAAGAACCAAGTAAGTTGGGTCCAAATAATATTTGTTAAACAAAAGGGCAAAAAGATCCAAATCACATGAGATCATTTTGTAAAAATTACAATGGCTGAAAACCAAAACAGCTGTTTTTAAATATTTTTTTAGATTTTTTTGTGAAATTAATATTCTTGGATCTTTTTTGCAATATAAAATTTTGCTTGGGCTGTACACTGTGGTGCCAATAAGTCAAATCCTAAAAAAATGAGGGTTGGTTCCTTTTTGCATAACACCGTCCAATTGAATCTTTGAGACATTTTACAAATTATTTATCTTGTATGGTTATATTATATAATACAAATTATTATGACATTAATTTTTAGTTCAAATCCGTGTGTTATGTATCAAAATTGTGACTAATGAGATCCGAGGTTATTTACTGTTTTTAATTACCATCCTAATAATTTAAAGTTTAAATTGATCTAGTAATGATTACTATTTATATGTAAAACATTTGAAAAAATATCATATGGCCATATTAGATCATAATTGTTTGGGTTTATTCTCAATTGATACTCTATCTACGGTGTTATCTTACATTTAAGTCTCACAGTTGACCTTGAGTTCCGTGTACTGTTTCCTTGAATTAATGTAAACTTACGCAAATTACAATGTTTATACGAACCACATATATAGAGTTATGTTTAGTTTTATGAAATTACTTATTTCTTTATTGAAAGAAATATAAAAATAAGGTACTCTGTTATGAAACTAAAACTTACTGGTTTTGCGTAGGCCAAATTGCTACCTGGAACATAAAGTAATATTTTATGGCACACAAACCATAAGATATATCCGCTCAATGGTTGACATCAACGTAGACACTATTAGATAAATCTAGAGTGTCCGTGTTGTATGGTAGTCAAGGTTCAGATGTTGTGTAGGGAAGAGAACCGATTGTCAAACTTGTCAGTTAGCTGAAAATCAGATCAACACTACGGGGTTCAGATTCCACGTAAATTTTTAGGTCCCATAGTTGCCCTGGCTATTGGGCTATTAAAAAATAGTCCTTTCTGAGCTAAGTCGAACTCAGATAGTAACAATGACTACACTCATTCATCTACACTCATCACACTCATTCACTCCTCATATTCACCCACATCTATACGAATGGAGTCTTAGAGATGAATAATGAATAATAATGAAATATAATCGTATATAAACTTATTTATAACATCACAACATCATTTATTTCCAAATCTCTAATTTTTTAACAGAACATAACCACTTTATATAATTAGGCTAAAACTGTTTAAGTCTCGAACTATATACATTAACCGTGATTTAAAATATTTTGTAAAAAAAAATAACTTAAGTAACATTTAACGGCACGTAAACTGAAACAGTAGTTATAGTGTGTCACTGACAGTAAAGAAAAAAAGATGTCGTATATTATTTTTAATGGGGGCTAATTTCCATGTTTTCTGCCACTTACCAGTATAGTCTACATTGTACTTTTAACTACTTGCATCTTAAACTACAACCAAGTAAAGGTCTATTTTAGTGATTTGACATTTCAATAATTTTAAGGTATGAAAAAAACTTGTATTGCCATTATTACGCAAATGAATTGAACTTAGTGACTGAATGGTTATTTTGGAGAATGTCAGTCCAAAGCAATGAATTTAGAATCGGATATGACGTCATCAATATAAGATTCATCTTACTTATAAATTATAATAATCAAAAGTTTATGAATGTTAGACATTGTATGTATAGTAGCTAAACTATTTCGTAAAATAATATAATTATTAAAAAAAGACGCTTGATTGGTTGACCTCATCATTTACATGT
This sequence comes from Stictocephala bisonia, assembly GCA_035578905.1. Classification (NCBI taxonomy): domain Eukaryota; kingdom Metazoa; phylum Arthropoda; class Insecta; order Hemiptera; family Membracidae; genus Stictocephala; species Stictocephala bisonia. The sequence continues at coordinate 91,588 of JAQJVL010002430.1, forward strand.
ATTTTGACACAAATATGACTAAATTATTTATAATTTATTTATTTGTTAAATGATCTCCTCTTTCACGTAACTCTAACAACTTCTCAAAATACAAATATTTGCTATTGCCAACTCAGGTACAAAGTTAAGACACCTTAGACCGCTAGGCCACTAGCTCTTTCTTGCAACAAAATACAGTTCAAGCAGTTATCACGTTACGTAAATAATTCAATATATAAACAAAAATAAATAGGTCATGTATTTTTATAAAAATGAATAAAAATGGTACTTCATTATATTTATCATTCAATTCAATTTAATTTGAAGATGTACAAATATTGTACTGATTTTTTTCGTGAAACAATAAATAGTATCCTCTGTATTCTTAAACAAAAAACGTTTAAAAATTTCACTAAGGCAAAAAGCTTACTTTTTGAATACGAGATTTCCGAAAATCCATCATTATTTAATGTACATCTTGTACTTATATTGTAACAAATTAGTGATGAGTCACCTTTAATTTTTCCGTAACATTCTAAGACAGAAACATAGTAATTATTCGGCCTTTTTAAATACTTAAAGAGACAAACTATGACATACCTTTAATCCATTGTATTTTTTCAAAACAACAAAGTATCAAACAAAAATGTTTTACCATACAATAAACCCCTCAGTGTTTTTAGCCCCTATACTAAGCTTTGAAGATCTTTATGCATGGGGCTTAGTTAATAAGAATGCCGCCTAATTTACTATTTACTCGAATACTGACATTAATTTTTTATTTCATTTTATTTAATACATAGTAGCATTTTTATTAACTGAGTGCAAAGTTAAAAAATTCTTGTAAATCAAACAATGTTAGACGTATAGTTTGTAAACGCTAAATCAAATTAGAATTCCCAAAAATATTTCTCAATGAACATTAAAATATCATACATGGCGTACACAAAAACCAAAAGCTTAAAGATAATTATATTATATATAAGTAAGTCTCGTGTGAGAATAAATATTAATTGTTAAAATTTATCTTGTTGATAAAGTGGTAACTCAATATTCCAGGATTCAATAGATCTTAATTTAAACATAATTAAGAATGTTTTAATAAAACGTATAAGCCATCAGTCTGTAAAGTAAGTGTAACTCCTGAACGGTGGTGAGAGTACGCTGCAAGTCCCAGGGGATAGATTTCTACTGCTACGTAACACGATGAAACCACCAAGTTTATATCCTATAATACATGCAGTGAACAGTGGAGAAAGTATCCTCTCTGTGCCTAGGTACAACCTTCTCCTGCTTCGTAACACGGTGAAACCACCAAGATTTCTCTATAATATATTCAATACCACTGTACGTGTAGGGGTGGGCGGGTGGGTTAATACCACTGTACGTGTGGGGGTGGGCCGGTGGGTAATACTACTGTACGTATATGGGTAGGCGGGTGGGTCAGTACCTTAGTACGTGTATGGGTGGGCGGGTGGGTCAATACTACTGTACGTGTATGGGTGGGCGGGTGGGTCAGTTCTTTAGTACTTGTATGTGTGGGCGGGTTACGTACACTCGTAAGTGGCACTGTAAAAGCTTGGACTTGTGGAATGAGGACAACCCTGAACGGTGGAGAGAGTACATTCTCAGTCCCCAGGGATAGATTTCACCTGCTATGTAACACTGTGAAACCACAAAGATACCCCTATGATATATGCAGGCCGTATGGTGGCTTTCTTTTCTCTTAACAAACCGGTTTTCACTGAAAAGGTAAAATATACTCGAAAATCCACAAATAAAAACAAAGATAATTTTCGAAAATGTCTTCAATCCGGAACATGGCAGCCTGTATTCAAAACCCTATCAACGAAAACATTGTTTGCTACCTTTTCCGATATTCTCATTAAATACATAAATTCCTTTTTTCAATTGGTCATAACAGTGGTAAATAGGCCAGGAGAAGCAAGTGGTTCACGGAGGAGGTTAGGGCCGTAGGGAGTAGGTGTGTTTTGCAGGACGCATATAATCTGCAGCTTTTCTGATACCCAATAGTTAAAGCTCACTAAAACCATCTGAAGTAACGTTACCTGAATTTCAACAAAGCTTCAAAGTCCAGGCAGGCAGAAAACAATCCATCTTATAAAACCATGACCTGGTGAGAGCAACTTGGGAGGTGATCCCCAGTTGTAGGTCATCACGCAGAGCTGCCAACCATGGATGTGTGAGTTGAAATACGGAGGAGAAGTGTTTAAGGGTCCTGAACGAATCGCCTACATCTTTAATGAATCATTTCTAAATGTTTCTGAGCGTCTACGTCAATCGTCGACGAACTCACCATGCGTTACAATTGATGCTATTCCAAATGTACCATCTACACCCAATTATTTATTTTTCCATAAATTGAACTATCGGAAACCTGCCAGGCTATAACATAATTTAATAATAGCTATTCCAAGGATATATTTGAGATTTAATCATCCTTAATTAAAGAGTTAGCTATGGAATTGGCCCCCCTAAACTCTTAAACTTTTCTTTGTATGAGGGAGTTTATCCTGAATATCTTAAAATCACAAAAACCCTTTATTAAAAGAAACTGTAAAAGAACCGACCCCAATTCTTTCAGACCGATATCCAATACACCTATTGTTTCAAAAATATTTTTAAAAAAACTGTATACCACAGACTTTTTAACTTCTTAGAAATTAAAAAGTCACTCCTTGATGATATATATATCGTATGATTTTAAACAATATACTATGTTTATTGATGTTATTTTGTCAGTATAACCGTGTTTACGTTAACGTATGAGATTGTTGGTAAATTTAATTGGTAAACGTAAAGATAATTGGTCGGTAGCGTAGTTGGTTCAATCCCAGCTTCATGTGCTAATTGTTCTCAGTTTGATCCCAATCATAGTCAATACATTTTGAGAAGGATCAGCTGATAACCACCGGCTGTTCATTTGTCATTGGGCTATTAATTAATGACACTTTCTACGGAATAGTCGGCCTTAGTTTGTAACAATGACTATATTCGCTCATCTACACTCATCACACTTATTTGAAATCCATATTCGCCCATATCTTGACGATCGGCATCTTATGAATAAATAAAATAAAATAAAATTAAGTATATTACATGATTGTCATATATTAAATTGATTATATAGTAAATATTTTGTCTTCCTGTCAATTTTGCCTTAGGCCAAACAAAAACACTGCTTTTGCGTTGAAGAAGATTCTTTCCTCTTTGATATCCGGCGAGCACACTCTAGGTTTATTTTGTGATATAAGTAAAGCATTTGTTGTGGTGGATCACCATATCCTACTCAGCAAGCTTGATAATATGTAATTCGTGGTGTAGTACTTAACTAGTTTCAGTGTTATCTTACTGGCCGTGTTCAGTGCGTAAACATTCTCGACAATAAAAATCTATATATGTCAAATTGTTCAACAGTCATGACGGGAATACCTCAGGGTTCAGTTTTGGGACCTATATTATGCTTGTTATATATTAATTGATCTTCCTGATTTCCTTAGCAGTGAACTAAATGGACTTTCTCTTACGGTTTCACTTTTTGCTGATTATGCATGTTTGATTTTTAATCTCAACCACAGTCAAACCCTATCTCAGCAATTTGTTACAACATCAAATCGACTTCTGGAATAGTTCAATGTTAATAAATTACATCTAAATCTTTCAAAAACAGAACTTATCGATCAATCACATACAACACTAAATGTCCCGAATCATTTCATTCTCAAAAATAACACTTTAAATAGTGCACCATCTACAAATTTTTTAGGTGTCCAAATAGATTTTAGTCTAAAATAGGACACTCACGTAAATTATGTTCTAAAACAGCTTAATTCAACAATATTCACCCCGAGGTTCCTCTCGTCAGTTGCCTCCCGGGAAACCCTCAAGCTGGGTTACGGTAGTTTCCTTTAGTCTAGGATGAGCTATGGAATAATCTTCTGGGGTTTCTACAGTGCCCATTCTTTTAAAGAATTTTTCGTCTCCAGAAGATGGCTCTAAGATTTGTCTGAGGATTGCAACAATCACAGATCCATGGGGAGGTCTTCCGATCAAGTGGTACTCTCACCCGAGCATGCCTTTTAACTATCATTCAGCAGTTTTTATTTTATTAAATAAGATTCACTTTTCTGTCTTAAAACACTCTTACAGTACAAGACAAAAACATAATCCGGTTATGAATAAATTTAGATTGTCATTATTAAAAAACTCTTTAATCTGCCTTGAACCCAAAATATTTAACTCTCTTCCTCAACATATATAAACACAAATTATCTTGATATAATTAAAAATTCTTTTAAAAGATCACTTAATCGGGAGAGCGTATTACAGTCTTCAAGAATTTCTCGTGAGGCCAATTTTTAGGCCAGATGGGTCACTATATCATCATGATATAAATCAGTTTAATATTGTTATTATTGTTATCTTTTTCATGATTGGGATTTTTTAATTTATTTTTTATGATTATGTATATTATGTATGTTTGTATAATATATGAATTAATTGACATGGACAGAAAACTGTAATATGTTCTATTCGGTCAGTAAAGAAATTGAATTACTACCCTCGTAAATGGCACTGTAAAACATCGGCCATGTGCAATGAGTAAAAGTCCTGAACAGTGGAGAGAGTACGCTCTCAGTCCCTAGAGACAGCCTTCCACTGCCACGTAACGCGGTGGAACCATAAAGGTTTCCCTATCAGATATGCAGGCTGTATGTTAACTTTACAGCCCTCGTAAATGGTACTGTAAAAGCCAGTCCAAAATCACACCACTTCAGTATTTTACTGAATAGAGGGAATAAGACGGCATGCTCTCAATATAGTCTTATGTTATATTTGTTAAGTTAACGTGTCATATTGTTAAAGAGTAAATTATATTGTAGCTCTTTTTTTTATTTTTATTTTTTTTAAATCAAGATAGTTAGCTTGACGAAGATTTTAGTTGAAAAAAGATCTACCTTGATGATATATATCATATGATTTTAAACAGTATTCTATGTTTATTGATGTTATTTTATGGGTATAATCGTGTTTATAACACAACGTATGAGATTAAGTATATAACTTGACTGTCATATATTAAATTGATTGTATAAGAAATATCAGTTTACTATATCTAAAGCATATGGATGCTTGCGTAAATTCCACTGTACATATATATGGGTGTGTGGTACGTAAGTTACAGTGTAGTGACCCACCGGTCTGCCAATTCACGCACAGTGGTCCTGGCCTACAATCTTACCTGTACACGTACAGTGATGTTGACCTACCCTCCCATACTTGTTGGTGGTGTTGACTTAAACGCCCACCCATACACGTACTGTGTAGACTGTATTTCATTGATATGTCTAGTTAAATCATGGTTTTGCCCTAGATAGCAAAGTTTTTCAGTATACAAAACCCTCGAATCCTACTTTAGGAGTGTGTAAAAAACAACCCCTTAATCGTAAAATAGTTTTTAGGTAATGACATTAGCTTATACAATCTATTACATATACAAGCTTACGTGTATTTTGTAAAAACATTAAGTTAAATATTAATTTTAAGTTAAATAGCTAACAGTAAAAATATTTACAGTTTAAATTTAATTTTTACAGGTTAGTCTTAATAGTTTATACGTTTACAGTTGAGGGTCTGAATATTTTGAAATCATAATAAAATCTGTAGCCATATTTTAGATTGTATCCTTATGGGCAAAATAAGTAGGCTTATATTTCTTTGTTAGCGTAAAGTTAAACTAAAAGTACAAGGTAAGTAGCTCGCAATAAGCTGTAGACTCTTTATAAATGCCTCTTGGGTACTAATAGAATCCTTTCTAAGGATAAAATGATCACGATCACCTTAAAAGTCCACACTAATCAATTAACATTGAGAATAGTAAATCTTAGCCTATACTCGCTCACACCTAGAATATCAGCTCTTAAGTATATATAAATAAAAATACCTGTAATGTTTTCTTTTAAGTATACGTCATTTAAAAAGTTACCTAATTTATAGCCAGTTAAAACTATAAAAGTTTTTAATTTCTAAGACCTTTCCTTACTATAATTAATGGTAAATAAGTAATAAGGATTAGAATATCCCCATTTCGTTATTTAGGTCTAAAGACAGAACTGGAAGATTTGTGGTGTACTTTGCAATATTACTTTGTTGTCAGTTGACCAAGTGTATGTTTGACTCAGTCAAAAACTAGGACATGCAAAATATGTCCCTCCCCAACAGAAAAGAAGTGAGAAATAATGTGTATTTTATGACATCTCTCTCTTTATGTACTGCAAACATGCTATCATAAGCAGTATATGGTTTCTACATCGATGGATTACATTGACTCCAACTATCGTATTTTGTTACCAAAGAATAAATTCATGAAGTGTTTATTTCATACATAAGTAAACAATAACTAATATATTAAGTAGTTTTCAGTAGTAATTTTTTTACTATTAATTAAAAAAATACTTGAATAGCTAATTTGATTGAAAAATTGTAATAACATCATAATATAATATATTATTTATATTTATATTCAACATTCTATATAAAAAACAACAATTTGATAACCACAACTAAATTTATATAATATTAATTATATGTTTGGTCATATGAAGTAAAACGTAGGGCCAAACAAAGCGTAGTTTTCATACAGATTTATAACTCACAATACTGTGGAGTCTGAATGATGAAATAAGTATCATTATACAAAATGATACTTATTTAAAGTGAAAAGAAATATTTATTTAATTAATTTTACTACATGGCACTAAAGAACAATAAATCAAAGAGATACTTGTCCCATCATTGCTCTTAAAATAAAAAATAAAAAATAGATCTTTTTGAATTGAAAGCTAATCGATTGTTGTTGCACTGTGAGCATTTAATAATACAAACTTTTTTATTGATTTATGTGTTTCTTTACGTTAAACTTTCCTTACGAATAATATGCTTTAATTCGGGAGTTAATATATAGTATTTTAGTACAAACGTTGTTGACAAAATTAAATGATAACAGATTAAATTATTAGCTCTTGGGAGCTGTATCAGATATATATTATCAATAATAAGTGCTTTATTGCAAGTATGTTTAATTATTTATATTGAACTTTTAATGTTGATGACTTTTCAAAATTACAAGTTGGTTTGATGAATGATTTAATTTAATTTCACGAAAAAAGATAATATAGCTTCAACTTTAGTTCATTAATAATATTTATAAAATATATATATTATAAGTATCGTTTAGAGATTGTATTATTTGCTAATAATTGTTATAATTTTTTTGTATGATTAATCATCAATTTGTTATA
>JAQJVL010002431.1:0-72500 GCA_035578905.1 Stictocephala bisonia
TTATTGATTAAAAGCACGGAATAAGCAGACAGAGAAGCCTCACGGCCAAGGAATAGGGATAATGCTACAAGGCCGATCAAGGGAGGCCTATTTCTCAAAATGCAGGCTTTGACACTGTCGCTGTGCCTCCTTATTCTATGGTAAAAGTTAAAACGGCACTTCTCTTACACTGGAAATTGATGCATTTTATTCGATTTTATTCAATGCATAAAATCACACCTTTTGTGTAGGAATTGTGTTGTCCATGAATAATTTCCAGGAATTGTGTTGTCCATGAAATGTCGACTATGTAAGTAGGTTTACCATCAGACGACCGGCTATCGTCAGTATCGTCTGTCTGTCCGTCTCCAGACCATTATGTGAGTAACAGTTGTCAGTTGATTGTCCTCCCCCACTTGGCTACCAAGCGGCGCGTTTATCAGCAGCAAGCGTACGCATTTTGCAGTTGTGAGTCGAACATTATTTCACTTCATGTAAACGTTTCACGCTTTCATTTTAAAACATTTTTATTTCAAATTTTAATATACTTTGTAGGACAAGAGTTACTAGCACTCTTGATAAAAAAAACCCTAGGCGGAAGATTTTTTATACATTTTTGTTTGTTTTTTAAATACTAAATTAGGACAGTATTTATTGGTATTTAATAAACCAAAACAGTTTAACAAAATCTATATCACGAGGAACTAGCTTGACAATTATGATGTTCTGTGTAAAAAAAGGACAAGCTAAAATATGTACGTTAATAAATAAAGCTACAATCTTCATTTGAATTTAACATTGGCCTAAAGGAAAATCGAATCCAATTTGGTGTAGCATAATCTTAAAAGTATTTTGGTAGCGTGTATTCAGAGAACTTTGTTAACACTTCAGGAGTGCCACAAGTCACGAATTTGGGACCTTTGTTTCTTTTTAATTTATTAACGAAAATGTTCTAACTGTGAAACAAAACTCAATGCCAAATATATGAAAATATCTATATATCACTGATCCGAGACTATTATGTGGCTTTTTAACCAACTTATATTGATTCGGTAATAGGGTGGGCCAAAGACAACCCCAGAACAGTGGTAGTCGTAAAACTAACCTGTCATTCTTTTATTAATCAGTGGCTGTAGAATAACAAACTTTTCTGTGCGATATCTTGACGTTTAATACATATACAGTACTCCAAGTTGAATCACCACTTCTTTTAATGACCACCATGCTTGTTTATTGATTCGAATTCATCCTAGTGTGCCACTGTAATTTTGAATAGGAACCGGATGTACTCAGTCGAGGCCATCTGTAGGAAATTGTTCTCATGGATAGTGTGGTAATTTCCGGAGCTAAGCGTAGTAGAAGTGCGCCAGTCAACTCCGTGACTGACTTGCTACACGGTGCTTCAGAGTTACACTGGTCCAGTGGAGACTGTTGTTCATAATATATTCAAGAAAACTGTTGTTTGCCCATACTTTAAGTATATGACCGTGTATGCTGTCAGTGTAAACAGGCTTAAAAATATTTTGATACCGATAAAGGCTTCTAAGTTTTAAGGGTGCTGAAATCATCCTTAATTGGCTGATTAAAGCATGCTGAAATAGTTTACATCAATTTACTGAGGAACGCCTCCTTGGACCTCTGAGTTGTTTTAGTTCATGAGAATATGTGTAGTGTAGGGCCAAGTAAGAACATTATTTATGGCATGACACCACTGTAGTGACCCATGGGCTGTAACATTACAGATGCACGCACAGTTAGAACTGCCCCACCCATACACTACAGTGGTTTTGTTTTATTGTAAACCTTATTGTAAAAGAAAGTGGCCTTTCATTTTATAGCATGGTTCTATCATGCTGACAAATGTTTTTACAGGGAGAACATTATTTCTATATGACGAATATTCATAGCACAATAAACGCCAACAAGTTTAAACATTTATAAAATGGTTAGTAGTTTATTTTGAGGTTTAAAACCAATTATTCCCAATATATTATTAATACTCTTTAAAGATAAAAAATACACATTGAATAGCAAAGAAAAAGGCTTTGCTTAGTAAAATAAATACGCTTTTCTTGTAAGCGAAGAATTAATTAAAATATTTAGTTAAAATGTATATTAACAAATTTGTTCTTATTTTTTCCAAAGAGCTAACATTTTAGTTCGGTTTCAAATCCTTAAAAACAGCCCTCATATTCTGCAGTTTTAGTCACATAGTTAGAGTTATACTCTGCTTTTATCTCTCTTGGAAACAAGCCAAAATTATAATCGAGAAGTAGTGAAGCCACACAAGATGGAAAAAGGGGCCTTCCAAAGTTACAAAGGAGTTCTCAAAATTTGTTCACATTTAATGTTGCCTGTTTGACAGTACCCTGAGCTAGAATAGTTTCAACATTCTTTGACAGAAGGATTTATTACAAGTTTTATTATTTTTTCTACTGTCAGACCTTAAACTGAGCCTAAAATTACCCTAAACGATGAAATAATTGTGTTATTTTGATTTGCTCTTATAAAGCCCACCACGTACTAACGAACTGAGCACTGTTAGGTAACATCTTGACATGTTACTTACTACTTACGTTAGAATGTAGTGAAACCAAGAACATGAGCATTTGGCCAAACTGAGCTCCGAACAGTCTGTTATCGGTTTTCCCCTGACTCATCAGTTATGGCTTAGGGTTGGTAATGTGAGGCTTGTTCGTAGCATCCTGCTGTAATATTCTTTAATTATTACAACAGATGTACATCAGTTCTAATTTACTAATAACTGCCACTGAGGTGTTCGTTCGGCTATGAGTAAGTGACCTCTGTAACTTCAATCAGCTTTGTTTTAGTGAAAATGTTTGAATTTCATATAATAAGCAAGCTAATTTAGTAATTGATAGTACAGCGATGACTAGTTGAAGAAATCTATACCACATGTCACATAGGTCTTCAGTTGATATGAGCAACAAATATTAGGAATATCTAATATGAAATTTATTTATTTAACTAATAAGATTTTACATGAAAAAATTAAATTCTTACTTGAAATGTAGTTCACTTCAGAGGTAAGGAACAGCAGTAGTAGAAAAACATTCATCATTGAAAACAGGAGCGAAAAATCTATTAAAGTAAATCAGAAAACACAATACGGAATTAATCCTTTAATCAAGCTTCCCTCAATGACCTTTCTATTTGAAATATCTTTTTTAAAAAGGGGGCTGCAGCTTGTAATGGAAAAACTTCGTTCTTGAGGTGAAAATGAATTGCCCTTTCTTACATATAAGGCTGTGATGTTTAAAATTTGGGACCTTATTGGATTTTTTTTCAACTGTGTCGTTTTTATTTCTCATAATTTATTCGTTTTGTTTTCATAGACTACATATTTATCTGTTGTTACACTATTGTTTTAACAGAACAGCTTATCTCTTAGCGTTCAAATGTTACATGTTAGTCTTCATTAAATGTCATATTTATAGTTTCAAATTTATTAGTTAATATGTTATAAAGTAGTTTAGGTAAGTTTTATGTTTATAATTTTATGTTCCTTTTTTGAAAAAGTTATAATTTAGAAGAATTTTTACTTAATCATTATAAGAAAAAAATTTAAAATTTTGCTAACTTTATCTCCATTGCATTATTAATTTAAAATTGTATTGTAATTAATATATTAGGAGAGAAAGTGTCGTTAGTGGACTTGTATTCTTAGGTAAGTTTGCTGATCTCTCCTAATATACTAATTTCTGGCCCAGTGCCTCTAACCTAACCTATAATTTTACTTTAATAATGTAACTAAGTATGAACCTATAATTGGCGAATTAATAAATATTCAATAGTAGAGGAATGTTAATAGTACACGTCACAATACAACATCAAGTATTAGGACTACAAGCTTTTAGAAAACAGATTGAAACAAAAATGGATATTAAATAAAAGACATTTCTAAAACACAACCAGTTTATTGACAATCAGTGCGTAACTAACAATGTGTTAGGCTCCCAGGTGGTCGGAACGGAATGTGTGCGCCCCACACAAGTCACTCATCTCTCATTGTACCGAACATAGCCAAACCACGTAAATAATGCAAACAATCTCTAGTCAAGCAGTCTTTTCATGGAAGCCCTGTCTGCTTCTGATTGTAATGAAAACAAACCTAATACAATAAATATTTGTATTTGATACAGCTCTAAAAAATTCATTATTGGAACTTTATTTTAGGTAAATATATATTTGACTGAAATCATAAAAATTATAAGTACGCTAAATAATAATTAACAGCACTACAATTTTAATAACATTACAGGTTGATTTCTTAGTTAAAAGTTTGTTACCTTCTATTTATCTAACATAAATTTGGCTGCAATTAATAACACCAATTAAAATAATCAATATAATAAGTATGTAATGTTGGATGTGCATTGTAAATATTCATCAATTAATGCAAGTTTGTTTCTTTTTCTTATATGGCATTTATTATTGGATTTGCAAATGATAAAATTAACATAGACATCACATGTTCAACAAGAATGCCACCCAAGTTGATGAGAATCAACTGAGAATTAAAGCACTTATTGAAGTAACTCTAAAATTTGGTGTTAAAACACAGTAAGCAGTTGGTTTATTTACAACACTACGCTTTTAATCGGCTAAATGGGCATGTAAAAAAATTAAAATTTACAATTCCTTTTCTTTTTTACAGGTTTGAACATTTTAACAGGAATTTAATGTAATTTACTATAAATTCATGTTGAAATGTGCAAATCAAGTAATCTTACAAATCAAATATAGGTATAACATACTCGCATAGGAAAATCTTTAGGAAACACCCAACAAATTATCTACGGGAAACCTTTTACTTACAGTATTTTTAACTGAAAATAATCCATAATACATTTCTTAGTGATATTTTTGGCAAACATACCAATAGATTTAAATTTCTTTAGATGCAATTCAGCATTGGTCAGGGAAAGTCTGAGGGGACCCTCCTTTAAGTAGTATGGGCAATCACAAAAGCAATGTTCCATGTCAAAACATATTAAGAGAATTGACAAATTTATTGATACTTCTAAAAAGAGGCTGAGTGACATCTACAACTGTGGAAGGAACACAGATTAGGTACTATCTGTTCTGCGTGTCCTTGGGAAATGAATAGAATAGGGAAAACGAGTCACTGCGTAACCGGTTGTATTTTTTATTACCAAATAACCTAACGCTCATAGCAAAGTCTCATCCTTTGGCCATTGTAACAAATGTTTCATAAGTTAACAGTCCTAAATCAACACTATATAGGTTTTGAAAAGCATTAGTGGACATAAAATGGGTTGTTTAGCGTTCTTCGAATCTTCCTATCAGTATGATTACATCATGTAATCACTAATTTTATTTACCAATATGAAATCACAAATGTTTTTACTACGAAAATATTGGCAATGTTCTATTAGGTATTATAAAAATAAAGCAAATTCTTAAGAGGTTTTAAATAGGTTTTACAAGAGATGTTTTAATATTTTCCAGTGGATCCTAGGTAGCCTGTATCTTCATTTGCATTGATGACAATAATCTATATTTATAAAAGAGGATGTTTGTATATATATGTTTGAAGTTTATGCGCTGCCAAACCATCCAACCGATCGCCATGAAACTTTAGGATGTTGTCCTGTGTACTCCCGAGATGGTTTCTGTGAAGTTTGATGCAGATCCATCCACAGGGTCCCGCCCCATGGGCTCCTAAAGATCCCATATTATTCAAATGGAGAATCTGAATTATTTACAAAAAACATATGACTGTGTGGTTTAATGTAGTTTCACATGCCATAAGCAGATTGAAGTTCTCACAACAACAGTACTGTATATGTTTTGATTTATTGTAGTTCTACATTTCACCTTGAGAGTGTAGCACACGCTACTTTTACTTGATCAGGTGATCTGTATTTGGTGTTAACCTTTTTTCCTCGGTAATTAAAACATGTGGTGAAATGTGAAAATAAAAAATTATTTGTTTTGCAGTTTACTTTTTATGACATGCCTCCTAAAAAATCTAATATTGGTAGAAGAAGCAAAAATGCTCGAATTCTTTCAGCTATTAGGTTCTAAATCAAACTCAATATTATGACCGGCGAAGCGGGCGGGTACAGCTAGTATACTATAAAAATTTAACTTGAATTTGTCATTCATTAATAGTGCCTTAATGTCATTTCTATCTTTTGTAACCTCTTTGTTGTCCTTTATGCATTATGTTACCATTAATCCGAACATCAAGAAACTTTGGGCAGTTATTAAGTATACTACTGGGAAGGTTTTTGACATGGTTTTATTCACAGCCAACTCGTGTTCCAACTCCAGTGGTTTTCAAAAAATCAATCCTAATCTTATTTTCAGTGTTATCAGACTACGACTGTTTTTTTACGTCTACTGATGCCTTTATCATAGCAAGAACTAAACATTTGGAACATATGTATATAGTCCTTTGACGCGGTTGACATTATAAACTTTAAAGAATGTTGAATATATTATATATTGTTATAGATAAATTGTAATATAACAGTAATTTTAAATTTACTTCATTATCCTTGCTGACACTCATTGGGTTTTCTGCTTGTTACATTATGTCACCTGATTACGGTTACAATTACTATTGGTTGTTTGGATAGCTATTGTTTACACTTGACAAAATAATGGCGTACTACTTTTCAGTCCGGGAATAAAGTTAAAAAATGTCAGACATCAGTGAGTAATGTGTAGGGTCCAAGGGAATTTATAAGAAGATCATGCATTAATTTATTTTGAGATGTCCCAATTAACTGTAATTTGATTTGTATTCTATTGTGATACCAGATCTTCAGCAGGTCAGAAATAGTTCAAATGTGCTAGCTGACTACCATTACCAAATACAACTTAAGTAGTAATCTTATTCAATTGTGTCTACATTTTTATTGACAGAGAGAACAATTCACAGGATGCTGGGCTAGGTAAAGGCACAGCTATCTACAAATATATTTTACGGTAGCACTGTAAATGGTTACCAAGCCTACAACTGCCTCTGTTGTAGTGTTATTACACTTATATTGAGTGTTACATAAAAGGTTTATATTACATAACTCAAAGTACAGTTTTCTGTCGGAGGAAACCTAGTAGGGCTGTTTAGGACTTTTATTCTTTACCTCTATTGGCTTCTATGGATTTATTCTTTAGACAAGTTTAAATACAACAGCTTTTTTACAAACTTCTCCAAGATTACGTCCCATAATTTTACTTGAAATAAAAACATATTTATTGTGTACTCAAATTATTAGTTTTGTTAAATTTTGATTAATTAAAAAGTTACATTCCTAAGAAAAAAATGATATATCTGTATTAAAAATAACTCAAATGCTAGCAGCAAATCAAGTTGTTGAAATCAAAGAAGTTGACACTAAAGAGCAAAGACTGAGTGTGAAAGAGGGAGCAATATTGATAGTACAACTGAGAACACTTCACTTCATGTATCAAATGCATCAAAATGTTTCTACATACTTGCCAAGTCAGCTCTACATTGCTTGTTAGCCTACGAGATCACTAATCTATGCTAAACTACATAGAAAAACAATACAAAATTAACAACTAAATATCTCCAAAGACAAACGGGAGGTTGCAACTATGACTTTTTTTATACCTAACAAAACTTGATGAAATATGTTTTGTTTTATTACAAAACTTGATGAAATATGTTTTGTTTTATATTTGTGGAAAATTCTGCACAGTAAATAATTTTTGACTTTTCGGGGTAAAATTAAAAAAAGTGTTATGTTATGATAACATATTCAAATATGAAAGTTCAAAAAGTAGCACTAATTTTTGTCAACCAGTTGAAATCATGTGCAGCATTTTTATAAATTCTATACAATACTTATCTTATGTTTTCTATATTTTTGCTGCTTTATTATTTTATGCTTAACTAAATTTGCTAAACATAATTTTACAAACGTTACAGATTTTAAGTGGTAAGGAATTCTTAATCCATCCTTTGTGTATGAGATATGTGGAAACAATTACCATTTAATTTAGTCCGAAACAATTTTGTTTTTAGTTGACAATTTTACAGATCCCAAGATTTAAGATATTTATATATTTTAAATAAATAAAACACTTGGAAGAATACATCTAAATATAACATAACATTTGATGTTTTAATTTGTTATTACCATAATTTTAAATCGCAGTAATTAACACTGAACAATTACAATAAAGTAAATTGCTCAACAGATTACAATAAAGTAAGTAATGTGAAGTAAGATGTAATGTTTAATGAAGTAATTATTGTTTTGACAGAATTACATACTGTAATGCATATTTACTAAAAGCGTGTTGCAACATAAATTCAAAATACAGAGGCAATACCATCCACTGTTAGTAAAAGTTTAAATAGAACCACAGACCAAATAAATAACATTAAATATTGAGACAAATAATTAAATTACAAGTGTTTAACTTCCATTACACAAAATACAATTGTACTTCAGCTTAAAACTTTGGCAATACACATTGTTAAGAAGAATCAACTGAATATTTGCAAATTCCAGTCAAACCATTGCCAATTCATGACTACAATATCAAAACTAACTGAATCAGTAGCTTACAGTAAAATCTTACTGATGAATAAACTGACAAGTTAAATTTGCCTCTTCAATAACAAATGTTGAAAATGTTTTCTAGCCGATTAATTGTTGTTTTAAAAAATTATCTTTTGTAATTTGAAAACTTGGGTAACATAAAAATACAACCAAAATTATCATCTGACGAACAAAAATCTGTAAATAAACATGCATGTGAAATTCATGTACGTACACGATACTCATACGTGATCATACACCAATAAAAATAATATATTTAATACAATAAATAATAGAAGATGTATTTTCATACCAAATTACAACCATCCCATTCTTACATTACTAGTTTTCAAACATTTCCTTTAGATATAGGGTTGTCATATTCATATTAATGATTATAGACACTTACAATATGTAGTTAAGTATTTTAATAGTTTTTCCGAAAATGGACAAAATCATAAGAATTACTGATAAGTGGGAAATCTGACTTTACAGCTCTCTGCTGTACTAGTTTCTCGGGGTGAAAATTTGGCCTTTATAAGAGGGAGGAAAACAGAATTGCTATAGCAAAGAAGTTTCAAACAGATGAAGGACAGAAAAGGAGTTAACAATAATTATCCCAAGTTAATTCCTCCCATTTGTCGTTCCATATCCATACTAACAAACAATTCAAATTAAATATACGATAGTATGTAATAAAACATTTGCAAACAGGAAAATAAAGTAAAAGGAAATCCTACTAGTATAAAATGGTTCACAACAAAATACAAGCTTTGATCTTTAAATGGTGGTAGAAGAACCACCGTACAATAATGCATTGTTCATAATCAAAACGAGAGCTTAAAATCCATTAATAGAACGTTCACATGATAGCTAGAATTAAATAACATGGCAGAAGTTACTGTTTGGTTTGATTATGAACAAAAGTATTTGTTAAGCTTCATAAGCTAAGAACCAACCTCAAACTGTGATAATGACAACACAAATATGACAATTAAATTAAAAAAAAATCATTACATATAGTAAATCATTTACACTTACAAGTCAAGAACTATACACCATCACTATTAAACAAAATGTTACTGATATACACTAATGAACCGTGAAAAAACAATGTTATGCAACAGCGTGAAAATCACAGAATTTTTGGTAGAGCAATATGACTTATAAAATAGCGTTAATTGATTATGGAAATGGATATTTTTGATTTAACAGTGACTGGAAAAATTAATTATATTAGGTTTATTTCATTTCAACTTTGATTTTCATGCTATAATTATTAAGACTAAAATAACCAATGGAAATGAACCCTAGATTTGTGATTCAAGGCTTGCACCTAATTTTGATTTAACAAGAAATGTATGTATTATATATTACATTTAGTGCACAAAAGCAAGCACCTCCCTTAAAGCATGTATCTAAGGATAACCCTGACTTGTAGTTTCAAGCCAACAATCTGATTCGCATGTTTGATAGTAAATGTATTCATAGTACATAAATGTTTAAACATACACGTCAGGTGTTTTGACTGTAGCATTTGCCATGAAACAACAAGATCTGGGGTTAATTAGCAAAACTATATCAAAATAATAAATGTGTATAAAATTATATGTTGATCCTAGATCTGATTTTCAAGATACCTCCTAGATTTCTACATTACAACAAGAATCCAAAGTATATTTACATTTAAACCATGTTAAAATGTGCAAATCTGGTCTGAAAATTGGATCTAGGGTGTATACAGTAAAGTAAAATACATATTACAAAACAATATTATAATAATTGATATGCCATCTAAATCAGCAATGAACAACATCAAATAAATTTTAACATTATAATCAAACACTTAACATTGACTAGTAAAGTTACAGTGACAAAAGTTGCTTCTAAAACTGTAATTCCCCAAAAGGTATAAAAATGCTATAAATTAATTTCAACAAAACTGGCAATACTTCTTAAATAAATTAAGGTCACATATGCATCATAACTTCCAATTAAGTCGAACAAATTCGACCACATTCTCCTTAAATATGCAGTTCAAGGCAAGCACATGATTTGTATGTTTGACTATGAATTTGACTAAATCTTAAAACTAAATTACGAACTTATATAAAATCAGAAACATGCCCTGAAAAGCATATTTATAGTTAGATTAATCATCCCATTTTGTATATATGTTAATTATAATTTTCATAGCCTTGTTAACCAAATTTAACAACGATGATTAACAGAAGTACATTCTTGTATAACAATAGAGATAGACTGTAGAAAAATGTAACAATAATACATAATAAAAGTAAAACAAATATTGCTGATGACTGAGGTTTTCACCAGAACCACTTCTCGTTTAGTTCTGAACCAACACCGCTGCCCAGTCACTCCCGTTGACTGTACAAAAATATCCAAGAGTGGACACTACTTATTCAGCTACTTCGGAGGAGAATTGCTCAACTTTCTGGCAACGTGGGGGCTGTGGTGGGGGTAGGGCTTGTAGCTTCACTTTTTTCCTCCTCTTCTTTTGCCTGGCGTTTTTCAATTTCAGCCTTAAAATTCTCAATATCTTGTTGGCTGAAACATAATTAAGTGTCAGATTAGTTCAATCTCTTCGCCAGATTGTTTACCGATTTTGGATAACTGTAAATACAATTCTGTTTCAAACCCATCTTTGTTCGACACTTGGCTATCCATTAAAACTGTAGTTGTATGTTATGGTTTGCAAACACACCTTGCAGTCTAAACCATAAACGAATACAAACAACCTTTATAAGACTTTCGTTTATCTGCCATCACACTACACAAACAACAGTTACACAAATCACAAACACCTAAGAAGAACAATATCTAGCTAATACAGCACTTAAACCACACTTCAGTTAACAGATGAAATATGTACAGTGGCAAGGGGTGGAGGAGATTCGTGTCACAACATGAAAATTTAGGTCCCTTATTAAATAGCGTAGTTTTTGAATATAAAATTACTGAGCTTTACTATCATTAACTTCAAGTTATAAAGGTGAAGTGAATGGAATTTGTAGAGGTTCGTATAGTTCCAATTTTAAGTTATAAAGGCCACTGTGATTGGAACTTCGACTTGTAGAGATTTGCATTGTTCCAATTTTGAGTTATAGAGGTTATAATATACCATTCAAAAGAATGAAAAATTCGCCTTATCTAGGCTTTAATACAAAAAAATTTGAGATGTAGTGGTGAAATTGACATCAACTCTTATTAGAAGTTCAAAGGGATTTTAAAAATTCGGGATTTTAAACAAATTACAAAAAAAGCATTGTGATAGAAAATTTAATTTAAAAATTAACATTTAGCCCATTGTCATTCCATGACGTGAGTATCCCAACATCAAAAACAACACCACTATTATGTTGTGACGGAACTCTTGACTCGACTGCATTACCAACTTTGTTTGATCGTTTACAGCTAGATAGGAGCACAAATCAGTCAGGAAATAAATCTTTAGTTATTGTAAGGACTATTTTCTTGTTGGTACTACTGCAATATAAGTTTTTTTGTACATCAGGTGACTGAACTAACATTTTGCTGTCGCCTGGCACACGTAAACATGGCAGAAGATTAATGTGGTCCAAGGAACAGCGAAACTGATTGGAGGATGACAGATTTTTATTGAGAGATGAAATTAATTATAGTGATGGGGTTATGGTAGATGATGGAGAAGATGTGACTTCTGAAGATGATATAAAAGACTTTTCTCCGCTGTATTTTGAGGGCCTAGATTATGTCAGTGATATTGTAAATGAAGTAATTTGTAATATTTTAATATGAATTAATACATGGTTTAGAACTTTGTTGTTATTAATGTAAAGTTTAATGAGTATAAGAAGTAAGGTACTCCCTAATGTAATGTAAGGAATTCTTGGGTGCTGCAAGATCTTTGAAATGGCTACCGACATGTCAATGGCTTAGAATGTACAGTAATTTATAAAATAAATAAAAATTTAAACATATTTTTTGGGAATGGGGCACACATTTTAACGTTTCCAAAATTTGAAGTGTTTATTAGGATAGAGATGGCAAATACTTATAATTTGATGTCTTGCTTAAGTATCAAGAATGATTATTTATGTTAAATTATTTACTGAAGTAAGCAAAGTACACACAATCATGATTCGATCAGGTTGAGTTGCCTTGTGGGGGTTTTGACTTTTCAAAGTCAAAAGTTACAGCCTGAGAATTCCATTCCCTTGGGGATTTAAAAATGTCATAGTTTAAAAATTATCTTGTTTATTATTTTGAATGGAAAATGTTTATATCATTTAACTCTATAAAAAGGTGCAATGACTTCTTACATAAATTTACCATTAACATTTTTAATAATTTAGGCTGTTTCACAATACTCAAGTTTATTATGAAAAATTAGGGTTATTTTTGCAAAAAATGTATTTTTTTAAAGCAGTAGGACAAAAAAAAAACCTTATTCTTGGTTATTTACAAAATTGAGCTTTTTTTAAACAAATTTCTGTCATAGTTTCATAAAATGTTCCCAAGAGATAAGTAATTTAATCGGAAAACCTTTATTTATCCAGAATGAGGATCAGGAAATGGCTTTAAAAAAAGGATAAATACTAGTCTTAACAGAGCTGTCTCAAACAAGATCAGCAACAATGAACGTCAGATCTCATCCCAAATAGACTGAATTCAATTAAAATTAAAATGCACTATTATGTTTATACTTAATAAGGAATTGTACACAGAGTCTACAAAGTCTATAAATATAATATATATATATATATATATATATATATATATATATATATATATATATATATATTGTCCAATATATAAATATACACTTTCAATCTAATGATGGACAAATCAATACTGTCTACATACCTAATTTGTACAAAGAGAATGCCATTTATAACATTAAGCATGTCCAAGACACTACCCATGCTGGGCGGCTGTATCTGAATGGGCGGCAGACCCACTCCAGGCTTGCCTGTGTAGATCTCATTCATTTTCTTCTGCAGGACGACAGCCTGGTGTGTCAGGTGTCTAAGACAGTCTGACGACTCCTTGGTCTTCTCATGCTCTTCTCCTAACTGAAATGAAAAATTACCATAATTATTCATTCAAGTATTTCATTCATTTAATTAAAACCATTTGCTATGGAACATAGAATTTTGTAATCAAGTGGACATTAGCACCAGTGTTGTAATCCCAGACATTTTAAGGCAAGGTGGTAAAAAATATTGTACAACTTTTAGCCTTTTTCCAATACAACACAAAGTTTATTAATGATTTAACACGTAAAGAAATTATTATTTGTTCATTTTTTTTTCAAGGTGGCAGGGTATTTATTCTATGGACACAGTTGTATTAAACATAACATGACAAAAACTTAAAATTTAAAGTTAGCTTGAATAAATTTTGTTTTTTAAAATATGACGTAAAAGTATAAAATATAACTAATTTTACAATCTTTCTATAATTTATTTTACAATTCTTTTAATTTTTTACACTGAAAATAAAAAGGCTTTTCTTAAATAATCATTATTTAAATGTTATGTAGTAATTCATTTTCAGCTTTTCATAGAAACTTTCAGGCATTTCACACAGACATGGAATTTTATGACCTTCCCGGCAGCCAAGTAGTTGTTATTAGCATTTTTTATAAATTCTTCATTACATTTTAGCAGGTTTGACTTTTTCTCTGTACATTTTCCTTTGCGAGTTCAAACTACACAGTCCCTATAACTGGTATTTTTAGCCCTGGATGGTGAATACTAGGTGACCCACTATGAACTCTCAACTGCAAAGTGCTTCTTTTCAGTGCTTTGCAAGTTTTTTTGTAAAAATCATAAAAAATTCTAAATATGCCCCAAATGTCATTTTTATCATTTCGTTTTTCTTCTCAGGATCTGTACTTTCACATACTACCATAATAATAAGAAAAAGTAATTAATTATTGTCTAGAAAATATTGAAAAAATTAAAAAATTTTGTACGCTAATTATAACTTATAACCCTCCTTAGGAGCACTAAAATTTTTAAAAATAATTCCAAGATAGCCAAATTGTTTATTATTTTGTGAACTATAATAATATGTTGTTACATTTTATATAAACTACTATTTTTTTTAATTGTTTGTTTACATAAAACGTAAAAATGAAAAATAAATGTGCAAAGTTAAAGAATGACCATTGTAGGAAATCAAATAGTAAATATAAAAATTCTAAAAAAATTACCATTTAATAGAAAAGAAAACTATATTTAGGAAAAATAGTCATATTGTATCCATATACAAGGTTTTATATTTTTAGTTTGTTGTGGAAAATAAATATTTTACCACAGAAATGAAAATTTCTGTGAAAAATTACATAACAATCCATAAATAAGGTGTACGTATAATTTTTTGCTACATGTACTTTGTTAGTACAATCTATTAGCTACAAGAAAATATAAAATAAGAGGGCCGTTCAGAAAGTATCCTCCGGTTGCTCATAGAATAGGAAGTGGAGGGGATAGTGCCGCCATGTTGACGCGCACGTCTCGTCAGTCGGCATCCAGCCGTGGTACTGTGAAGGTCGTCCAAGCGCTAGTTCTTTTTCTGTAGCTTGAGAAAATGGCGTCTCATAGAAAGTCCCGCCAAATGTGAGGTGCGATCTGTCATTCGATTTTTTACAGCCAAGCAGTATTCAGCAGCAGCCATTCATAGAGAACTGTGCACTGTAATGAGTGAAGGAGTTGTTTGAGAATGGGTCAGACATTTCAAAAACGGCCAAACTAACGTCCATGATAAAGAGAGGAGTGGCAGACAATCTGTGGTTACTGATGGACTTGTCGAGAAAATCAACGACAACAATCGATGGTTCACTATCTCAGAGCTTTGAGATGAATTTCAACAGATTTCTTGGACTGTTTTGTACGAGATAGTGACAGAAAGGTTAGGCTACAAGAAATTCTGTGCTTGATGGGTCCCGAAATTCTTTCAGAAAACCACAAAAACCAGCGAATGGACTCTGCTATTGACTTTCTTATACGTTATGATCAAGATGGTCATTCTTTTCTGAACCAAATTGTAACGGGCGATGAAAAATGGGTTAAATACGAGAATCTGGAGACCAAAGAACAATCAAAGATGTGGGGTCATACACACTCGCCACACAAACCAACAAAAGCCCGGCAGGAAGTTAATGGCAACTGTGTTTTGGGATGCAAAAGGAATTCTTCTTGTGGAGTTTATGGAACGTGGGGCAACAATCAATGCAGATTCGTACGTTGAAACTTTAAAAAACCTACGAAGGGCAATTCAGAACAAACGCTGCGGTTTATTGTCATTTTCCTTCATGACAACACCCGACCCCACAGAGCTCGATAAACCAAAGACCTTCTTGAACAATTTCAATGGGATGTGTTTAGCCATCCACCATACAGCCCAGATTTAGCTCCCAGTGACTTTCATCTGTTCATGCACTTGAAGAAATGGCTGGGCTCTCAGAGGTTTGAGGACGATGAGGAACTGAAGAATGCAGTCTCTGCCTGGCTAAAAAAAAAAAGGCACAGGCGGCCGATTTTTATTCTGAAGGGATTTTTGTAAGTTAGTGCAAAGATATGATGTGTTTGAATGTTTTTGAAAATTATGTTGAAAAATAGCTGAAAGATATAGTTTTAGGATATATATTTCAAAATGTATAAAATTTATAACACCAAAGTCAGTGTGCACAAATTATGTAAACGGCTTTTGAAAAATTGTTCATATTGTAATCATAGTAAAAATGTTAAACTTTTTTTAGGATATTTTCTGAGAACAAAAACTGACAAAAAAAAGATATCTTTGAATAGCAGTAAAAAAAAAAAAAAAAAAAAAAAAAAAAAAAAAAAAAAAAACTAAATTCGTGGCAAAAATAAAGTTTTGACATAGGATAATAACATACTACGTTATATTGTTGTCGATAAATAAAATTAAAGCCTCATTTAGAGCGAACACAAATAATAGATATCTTAGATTATTATAAGAATGCTAAACTAATACCATATTTTTACATGTCTTATTTGATCAAATTGGATAATAAATACATTTTTAGGCTAGTACCTACATAAATATATACATGGTTGTAAAAATTAACATACACTAAAAAAGGAAATATTTTACTCACTCTTAGTTCTTCAGCCTGTTTTTAGCCCTATATTGCATTATTTGTATGTAGGATTGTTATTATTATGATTTTGAAGTGCTAGTGATGGTGCTTTTATATAAATATAATGTAATGTTAATTAGTGGTAGGGCTTGTTGAACAATGCCTAAAACTAATTTCCTTTTATGCACTGTCACTTCTACTAAAATTTATTATATGTGTACTACACTACACTTTTATTTCATTTTAATTCACTACACTTATTATGGTAAATACGAGCAGTTGAGAGAGCCTTGTGTATAAACAAAGATGGCTAAACGTAAACTGATGGCCACTCTTCTACATCATCGTTGTTACGTGACCATTGCCAACATACAGCACGAAATTTCCTCGAGAAGGTACGAACCGACGCAAGAACTTTCTGGCTTTCTACCCAATTTTTTATTTGTTTATATCACTATAAATAATTTATTTATTACAACTCTTTACAACAACATGTAACGTGCCAATACTGGCTTTTGAAAGAATATGCAAACAAGGGTATACAAACATATTTTTGGTAAAACAACCAAAGCACCTACAACATTGCAATTTGTTTCGTCGGCTAGAGTATTTCATTCACTGCAGCCTGATAGTTTGTAAAACTGATTCTGAATATTGCTTATTGTACAATAATGTGACAAACATCAGCCATTTTTCCCACTCCCAACCCCCCACCGGGCGGGAATTTCAAGTTGCGTGTTTTAATTTTATTCCGTTTAAAAAATTGTATAAAACAAATGTTTAAAATATGAAATGTACAGAACAGAACATTCTGTGTCGATTGGTACCAAGTTTGTCGCGCTTGCTTTATGATAAACATATGTTTTATTGAGTTTTACAAAAGAGCAAGCGACGTGCCTACTTCCGCGATTGTGTATACGTTTGAAAATAGTACGCTAAGCGCCAGTATTCACGCTCTAGGGTTGACATATCCCTTAAAAGTATTAACAATATTTGTTATGTAATAAAATGACTTATCAAACCATTTGGAATTACCAGTTTTCCATTTATTTTTAAAATTAACACACTTTTGAATCATTGCACAGAAGTGATTGTATGAACATGTAATATTAATTATGAAGTATTCAAAAGCAGCATTAGTGTCCTTAATTACAAAAAGACCATACAATTAAACTGATATAAGTATTCAACAAACAAGTTTAAATTAAATTATTTTTCTTTCCTAAAAAAATATGTTTCACAAGAGGAGTTACAGATGGGACACAGAAATTAAACAGAATCATCTTATAGACCAAAATAATATAAAGCCTAAAATTAACTCTGCTTTATGTGATAAAAAAAAAAAAAAAATAAAAAAATAACTTATTCATACTTCTATTTATGGTGTAATTTGTCATCTATAGGCAAAACTGTTAACTTATAACTATCTGATCAGGAAAATTAGAAGATTGAGAAGAGAACAAATCCATTGACTATTTTTGGTAAAAGATACATTTACATAATAACATGACTACCCAAATTAAATTAAATCTACCTAATTTCTTGAAACACAAATATAGAATAAATATTTAATTTATATAAATATTTACTATATACAAAATTACAATATAATTTCAATTACGTTTAAATTTAACCCTTTGGGAACTGAATAACTATATTTTGTTATTTATGTTTTTCCCTTGAGGACTGAATGACAAAATCCCATCATTCGAAGTTTGTTACATATAACATCCAATTTACCGCTTACGATAACTTGTACGTCTTTGGATGGTACGCAGATGTTCGAGAAAGTTTTTTTTTATGTATGGAGACAGCTGTTGGAATATAATTGGAATATTAATGCCCTGGCTATTGGGCTATTAATAAATAGTCCTTTCTGAGCTAAGTCGGACTGTGATAGTAACAATGACTATACTCATCAGTCATTCACACCTCATATTCGCCCATATCTCTATGATCGGTGTCTTATAGATGAATAATGAATAATAGTAATAATAATGTCAATGAAACGAACAGACAATAATAGACAGAGTTAATTTTAACAGACTAATCTGACAGTATTTATTTAAAATATATTTCATGTTATAATTTTGTCTGTGTTTGTAGTTTATTAAATTTGGACTTCAATAACAGTTTCCTTGAGTGAAAATATTTTTGTTTACAAGCTGTAAGCGTATAACAAAAAATAATTACATTTTTAAAACAAAATAAACTTTTTTGACAAAATATAAATATTTAAAAATTATGAGATGACTTTTTGGGCATTTATAATTTTTTAAAATTTTATAAATTTATAAAGACTTGTGTATCTCCAAATATTCTGCCTAAATACTCTACACGGCCTATTTAAAAAGTGAGGGGGGAAATGAGTTAACACTTTTTTTCTCAGCCCTCAAAGGGTTAAATAATTAAATTGTTTTTGACTAATCTTTATTATACAAAATAGGAGTTAATGCATTAAGGTTACTATATATACATATAATATAGCATGAATTTTTGGACTTTTGTGTCATGAAGACTAATTGGGTTGGGCATAAAATGAAAGGCAGTCTATTTATTAATGAATAAATAGTGAACTAAAGGTGGTTTACACACAACGTCTTATTGTACGTAAAGTTGTCAAGGAAAAATCCTATCAGCTATAATGTAGCGTGTAGACAGCAAAAGGTACAGTTTGTCGAAACGGAATGAAAACGAAAGACGGATATGAAAACTGACGAAGCAAGCATTGTTTTGTGAAAACTGCAATAATAAGATGGAGGGTGTGAATATACTTTTCCTTGTTTGTCCTATCGCAAGAAATAGGAATCACTACACAGTACTAACTTTCCTGTCCTGTTCGATTTGGTTGCTAAGCTTTTCGATTTAAAAAAGCAAGTTATTTAGTTTCCTTTGACCTTTATTAAAAAAAGTGTTTTGCAAGTTTATGTCATCAGAGTTACGACTAAGTACTTGATAATTTCTTAAAGATTTTATTGAGCTGTTTAAGAGTTTTCTTGTCTGTAGCAAATAAAATACAAGGATTATTGTGAATGTAATAAAAATATGAATGAGTCAAAATATTTGAGAATAATATTAGCGCTTCTTACATTCTATTGTAGAGTTATAATGTAAACATAACCTAAACATTGATCGAACTGAGTTCAGCTAAAACGTAAGAAAAGATGTTGCTGTGTGAACACTGAAGAAAAGGGACGTTTTGATATACCTTTAATATGAACGATAAGACGTACAATAAAATGTTGCGTGTAAACCCCCATTACAAGTCAACTCTGTCAATTACCTGCTGTTTGTAGATGGCATATGTCTCCTTCTCATTGTTGAGAGCGGATCGGAAGTCACCCATACAGCTCTGAGTACGAGCCACCAAATGGTAGCTGACTGCGACCTTCAGGGATTTGGGTCCATAGAACTTTATATTGAGTGCTAAAGCCTTTTCCAGGAACCTCAGCGATAACTCATATTCACCCACTGCATGTAGAATCAGACTTATGTTGCTCTGAGGTGAGAAACAATATATTAACAGATGATATTGTTAAAGAATACTGTCCTAATGTAATAAATAAATAATGCAAAAGTACAATACGGTCACTAATTGATGAGACATCCTTTTATAAGGAACATTAACTCTTTAAGCACCACCAAGGCTACTTTAGAATAATTACAATAATCAATTGTACTATCTGTTGTGGATGGTTAGAGCCACCAAAGCTAAGCCACAACATCATAATTTACTACATACTATGTCACATAACATATCCCAACAATCTCCATATCCAGCAATACCCAAACGAGTTCTGTAGTTCTTATATCCCTCATTTTATTGCTACAGTTAAATTTGTTGTTGTAAATGGATTATGTTAATCAGTAACTATTTGACATAGGCCATTTATGAATTCAAGCTGTAAGAATTGTGCGAATACATTTCTCTATTATGACACTATTCACACTTCTTAAAATTGTCTTTAAAAATGAAGTTTGAGTATTAATGGTGGCTTACCTCCAGCTTACCCTCTCGGATGATCAGAGGTTGACTTTGATTGTCTGTAGCAATTTAAGGATATAGCAATCAGTAAACTGATTATTTTAAACAGACTTGCACATAACTTACGTCAAGGAGCGCGACTTCAGGATGGTGCTCTCCACAGACCAACAGAGCTAGGTAGCGTGCACGGTATAACAACTTGAGGGCTGTGCTGATCTGGCTATTGGCAAAGCAGTAGAGTGCCAAATGTGTCTGAAACAATATTGAATTGTTCATTCCATGTTTCTAATACTCTAAAAATGATTGCTAAAACTTAATTAGGTTATATAATAGCTTCACACTAATTTAAGCTGAATAAAGAAAGTGTTATGATTTATTATTAATATAAATGGTTGGTTATGTGTATATTCTATTGACATTTTATAAAACATAAGTCTGAAAACATTTTTAAGGTCTTTAGGCGAATTAGTTATACTATCATTAATGAAATGATTTTCTCCATATAAATAACATTATGTTGCAACTCCAATGGCACCAGATATAGATAGCTTCATCTGTCTTACAACTGTGCTGAGGGCTAGGCTTTTATATGTAAGACACCATCGCTAGGTGTTAGAGTAAATTGATATGTAACTTTAATTTACTATTCATGTGGTATAAATTAAATTGAAATACCGTTCATTAAAACCTTTTTAAAAATGAATAGATATTGACATTGTCTGCTTATCAAATATCAGAATTTTTCTCTATTTATAGTTTTTCATATGAATTTATGATTTTTAATAATTTATTAGAAGAATGAGCATTAATTTAAATTATACAAAACAGAAAAAGACAAAACGCAAAGGGAAAATTATACATTTTGTACTCACATATTCTGTGATGGTGTAGGGGTGATCAATACCATTGACTCTTTCAGACATGAGCACTGCTTTTTGTTGGTAGGCCATGGCCTCTGCATGGTCACCCATTATGTAGTTGAGTCGAGCAAGCATGCGTAGGCACTGTGCAATTTCTGGGTGCATTGCACCATAGACATTGTTCAGAAGGTTCAAAGCCTCACTAATTAGTTCATAACCTTCCTTTAAATAGCCCTGTTGGATCTTGCTTTGACCCGTTGTGTAGAAGTTGAATGCATCACTTGCCTGTAAAATTTATGACTAAGTTAATACATTTTGTATTTGTCAAATTGTGTTAACTGCCATGGGGGGTTTGTGTTTCTGAGTGGTGATAATGGGACTTAACAGTTTTGAGGCAACTCTGTGATGGACTAGATTGGTGAATGCTTTGTAGCTGTATAAATTATGAACTGATGGAATTTAAATGTCTATCAAACTCTACTATCAGAAAGCAACATGCTTTAATTTGAGCACTGATATATTCTTCATTAGGACAATGATATAGGTGAATTTTAATGGTATAGTCTTTGTTCTTAACCTTTTCGTTCCCAGTGTTCGATTTTTCGGATATCAGAAGTATCTCTTAATTTATCTGACATCCGAATTATGCACGTTTAGAAAGAACTGTTTTATCACACTAGTATGTGAAAATAACTATATATAGTCAATCACAGTGTGCAAGCAACAAAGAACATTGATTTAGGTGGCTGTGGCGCAATGTAACTTGACAGTTTCGCCAGTCAGCTGCTCTTGCTGTCAAAAACAAACAGCGTCGTACATGTTTATTTTAAATTGAATTTTTGTGAATAAGTTCATTTTTTAATTATGTTTCTAGGCACATAAATTTAAATGCAGTGGGATTTTTGTCTTACATTGTTTTTGTATGATTTTTTAAAAATCCTTCCTTAAATTATTTCCCCCCATGATGAGTAAACATAATTAGTGTGTAGATTAGGTTATTACAAGCATGATAGAATCATAAATAAATGTTATATACATTTCTTACTAAAATATTGCAAATTTCCTAATTTGGCCCTGGGACCATGGGAGATATCCTGTGTCAGAGGGCCAGGGTTTTTGAGACATATCACTCACAATATTCCTGGGAATAAAAGGGTTAAATAAGATCAACTAATCTTTATATACTGCTATTAATTAATAGTCCTGTATCCATAACAACAAAGGAATCTACAGCTTACTTTGAAATCTGAACCAAATAGTAATAGTTTGCTATCTGACAATTGTTGTAATGTATTTTGGGTTAATACTTACTTTAACTCATTTAATCATTATATCTAGCTGTGATAGACTAAGGGATCAATACATAGCACTATGTTGTGATTCCACTGTTGAGTTACACAGCCCCAGCAGTTTACTCAGCTAGTAGAAATGAAAAAAGCCATAATTGCAGTGGCGAAGTTAGGACTAAAAAGTCTTCTCAACCATTTAGACATCAATATCATACACCACATCTAATCAAATTAGAACATAATTATTAAACCAGAACACACTCCACAGTACTGGTAGCGAATTTAAGAAATTAGTTTCTAATCCAGACAATTTTTCAAGGTGACCGAATTCTGATGGATTATAGTTTTAGACGCAGAAAGAAGAAGGTCAAGTGTCTGTCTTACTTAGACATTACTACTTGATAATTTAATTTTAAGCAAATTAAAAACTGTCAGTAAATTTTCTTATATGGTGCACAACAAAATTCTGAGGAAAACAAAGATATAAATACTGTGTTCTTTTTGTTAGATCTCCTTGGACATTTCATCAATAACCCCAATAAGATACGAACTAAGCATATTGTTAACAATAAGATGATGTGACATTATTGTCATCAGCCTTTCAAGTTTCTCCAAATGTTCCATTTACATTTGTTTCTCTGTTCACTTATAATTTTCTATGTGATTCTAGGAAAATTCTATATTTTTTTCAATAAAAATAACTTTTTTTGCTTTTACTGATTATGATATAAGTCGCTTAATTTTGTCTTCACTGAGCTGTCTGAAAAGGCTACACTATAATGATCTGTATCGAATGTACACTGTAGGGGTGAGTGAGTGGGTCATCACCACTGAAAAGTAGGAGGGTGGGTGATCACCAATATAATTGTAGGGGTGGGTGAGTGAGTCATTTATCACGTGTAGGGGTGGGACTATACAGTATTTGCCACTGTATGTATCTGGGTGGGTGGGAGGGTCAATACCACTGTATGTGTTGGGGTGGGTGGGTCAATAGCCACAGTACGTCCATGCTTTACAGTACAGTTTATCCATGTACTGTAGTACAGACCCTCCCACCCACCCATACACGTACTGTGGTATTGACCCACCCACCCCAACACATACAGTGGTATTGACCCTCCCACCCACCCAGATACATACAGTGATGATGACCCACCCACCCACCCATCCAGACACGTACAGTGGCAATCAACATCGATCAACCACCAACCGATCGATCAACCACTGTGGTATTGACCCTCCCACCCACCCAGATACATACAGTGGTACTTCTTAGACTCACTCTGTAATACTATACTTAGAGTAATGGCCAAACACTCTGACAGGAGTACTAATTATAAGTGCCTTGAGTTTATCATATATAACCTACAAGATAAAACACTGATGACAAAATACTTACTCTTGGGTTGATATGTTTGACAACAGGGAAAATATTAATAATATCCTCTTCAAAAAACGTCAGTCTGTTTTTGGCATCAAAAGAATACTCTCGTAATAGGATTTGTACACCCGTTTTAAGACAAAAGGACCTGAAAGAATGAAAATATTATTTAACAGCATATTTAAGAAAGACAAGCAAAATTACAGACTATCAATTTAAGACAATGATTTTTTAAACTAATTAATATATCTGAAGTACTAGGGTGGAAAATATAAAAAATGCTTTTTTCTTTTAAATATCACCTTTAACATTGTGATCAGTACACAAGCAAATGGTAAAGGTTGCGTTGCAGTAATGTCCCCTATTTTTAAACCAATATTATTTTAACACGTTCGCTGCGTATGTTACACCGGTGTAACATCGCGGAATTGCCAAAACTTCGTGTGTTACACCAGTGTTACATGGTATATGGATTTGCGGGAATTATTGTCCTAGGCAGGTGTCTTGAGTTTTAGTGGTTCTGTGGCCAACCTGCAGTGCCTGAATGAGTGGGGGGAGCGGGCTCCACGTTCCGTTTGACGTACCGGCTAGTCTGAGAATGCGTATGTAACACCAGTGTAACATTCTCTATTGAGATGACCGATACCAGAGGAAATGATGGAAGGGTCAAAATAAAAAGATGTAGAGTGTTCCATTCCCATAAGAAGGTCAAAATGACGCCCTACTATTGCCCTCAGTGCCCTGAACAACCCGGTTTTTGCGCAGCAGGTTGTTTTGAGTTTTACCATGAAACCGCATAAAGAGTGAATCTCTACAATGGAAATAATTTATAGATAGTTGTAGAATAGTTTTTAGTGAAATAATAGTGACATAGTAAGTAATAAATGGAATTATATATATTCAGTGACCCTAACCAAGACTGCGGATGTAACAACGGTGTATCATAGAAAGTGACCAGTGCGTGTGTTACACCGGTGTAACATGGAGACATACGTCACTTCCGGTATAAAAGGACATCATAAATCAACTTTAGACATCATTTCCGGCCTTTGGATAACCTAAGGTAAGATAATTTAAAATAAAAAAATTCCCGCCATTTTAGGCACCTTCTGCATTTTTTGACGCAGCGAACGTGTTAAGAATTATTGATTAAATTTGATAAAACTGAAATGCAATCAAATTTTATTACATATTACATCTAATAAAAATATAAAGGTGATTTATAAAGCCGATAATTATTTCTTTTCTTTAATATTACGTCCAAATATCCTAAAATATAGCAGATGTGAGTACATAGCCAAAAATATTGTTATTAACTTTGCTCTAGTCCACATTTCATTCTGCTTTCTAGATACACTTAGGTTAGCATATGTATATTATACATGACCTTGTTATCTACATTACATGATCTTACAAAGTCGATTGAGATAGTTAAGGATTCAATTTGAGCCCTACTTTGATTTAACAAGAAATTACATAATACAGTAGTCTCGATTATTCGACATTCCAACATGACTCCGATAAAAAAATAAAACAATAGCGGACAACGTGCGGCAAGCAATACCTCAAGTGACTGTACCGCAAGACTACAATTTGAACAGTACAGTCTGTACATGCCCCACCACTGCCGCGCCCAATATCGATGTATACTATAGATGCGTTCAGCTCGTGTTTGAGTCATCGTCTGTCATTCCATTTTTTTTATTATTCAGAGCAATCTGAATTGTTTGAGAAATACAGTAGCCTACATCTAGTTTATAGAATTTGTTTCTGTTATTTTAGTGTGTAAATACGAGTTTGAACATTTTTGATAGGGGTGTGCGAGTACTCGAAACTTCGAGTATTTTATTACTCGAACTCGGCTCGAAGCTCCTAAAACTACTCGAAGTTCGATCGAGTAGTTGTATTTCACGAAATATCAGATTTACATCTTAATTTAGTTTTAAGAGTAAACAGTTTTATAAGTTATCAATAAAAAATGTTTATGTTTTATTTTACCCTTAATCATACGTTATCACTTTGGTACGCGTAATTATGAACTGAACAATACGCTTAAGAATAGGTAGTGCACGACGACAGACAAATGAACTAGTCGACGTAGTGAACGAGTTCGTTCATTATGATTTGAACTATTTCAGTTCAAAGTGATTAACAGAGCTGGGAAGGTAGCGATCACTGTAAATAGTAGCGATCACACATATCGGTTGTCGAGTCTACTAGTCACTTGTAACCTAACCTAAAATAGCGTGAGTAAAACAGAAGTGCTGGTTAGTGTCTTTATGACCCAAGAAAGGGAACGACAGATCCGGTTCAAGATGCTCAAAAAGACATGTTACCAATAAAAATCTAATGGTCTGTGCACCATGGAAATTATGCATATTTTCATTCATATCAATAATACCGTTCAATCAAAAGGGTCCCGAGAATGGGTCACTTTACATCCCAAGAATCGAACTTCCCATCTTTTCTAGGTGAAAGTTCATCTCGGTTGTAGTATACGTACGTGCAAGGAACAGTTCAGCTCCTTTTCGGAAATGAAATTATCGTATATTTCTTGTGAGTCGATTGAGGTATATTTTGTTTTTTAATCTGAGGAGGGAATCGTCCAATGATTTGACGTAAGAAAGCAACGTATCATATCATATAAAATATGGTAATGGCATTCTAGCAGCGTGGGACACAACATTATTGATTTATTTTCCGTCAAATAAAAAACAGATATTTATCCGTGGCGAACGTCTAATAATTATTATTCCGAAAACGCCTTAGATCGCCAAAACCGTGTATAATAATTGTAAATACGATATTCTTTCCAGTAAAATTGTTGAACGGTCTTCTGACTAGGTTAGACTATAACACAGTTGGAGTGTAAAAGGTGGTAAAGTACGATAATTTTGATTCGTAAATTCACTGAACGGTTCCCGGTTCACATTGACGTCGTGTCGATGTAACTGTAAAACAATCACAAATCAACGAAAGTGAGGGAGAAACATGTTGGAAGACCTTTACTTAACAAAATACGACGAATTTAGAGATTCAGAAAATCATTTTTATTGAACCGAAGCCTTATCAAACGTCTAGTTTTTTATTCATAAGTTTATCGTTTAGCTGCCCAAAATCTTCACTGTATCACTAGTTGGCACTTAGCTGATATATCAGACTGCATCTCGTCGCCAATATCGGGTAGACCTATTATACAGGGTGACTTACGGGAAACGGATGTTTTTGAAATGAGCAGTACACAATTAATTTACAAGGTACTATTATTTTATTGTTACACAAATAAAGATTATTACATACCATTTCATGAAAAAGTTACTTTTTAAAAATTACATCAGTCATGTGGTGCCCATCTGCTTCAATACAGGTTTCCAGCCTCTGTTGAAATCATTGGAAACTCGGGTCAACATGTCTTGATCAATCAAATTCACCTCTTCTGTAATTGCGTCTTTTAAGTCCAATAAATTACGGGGTTTGTGAGCATACACACGTTCTTTCAAATACCCCCACAAGAAGTAATCACAGTAGGACAAGTCCGGTGACCTTGGCGGCCACAGTACGTCACCAAAACGTGAAATCAGCTTTCCAGGAAACATGTTTCTCACAACTTCCATTGATGCGTGAGCAGTGTGTGCTGTGGCGCCATCTTGCTGGAAATAAACATTATTCACGTTGAATCCTCGCCTCTGAAGGTATGGCCTCAAAAATGTATTCAACATGTGAACGTAGCGTTGTGATGTCACTGTCACCGTCACGCCATTTTCCTCAAAAAAATACGGCCCAATAACTCCAAACTTGGCTACCGCACAACAAACTGTAACTTTTGGAGAGTGGAGAGGTTTTTCATGAATGTTACAGGGATTTTCAGTAGCCCAGAAACGCAAGTTTTGTTTGTTTACCAAACCATTCAAATGAAAATGGGCTTCGTCGCTCATTAACAGTACTGCATTACGATTACCATTAAACAACACTTGCATACGCACTGCAAATTCTATTCTTTGTTGATAATCCGCCACGTTGAGTTGCTGGACCACCTGCATCTTATGCGGATGAAATTTCAAATCAAGTCGTAAAATCCTCCTCAAAGAATCACGGCTCATGTTTAGTTCTCGTGCATGTTGGCGTGCAGATCGACTCGGATTCCTGATTATTGCAGCCCTCACACTGGCGATGTTTTCAGGCGTCCTTGCTGTTCTTGCAGGGCCTGGTAGCATTTTCTTTGATATTGTCCCCGTTGTTCTGAATGCCTTAACCCACCTTAACAAAGTGTTTCGACTTGGAACTGTGCCGTTCCGACCGATATTGAAGTGGCGACGAAATATTCGTTGTGTGGTTATAACAGACTCACCATTTCGAACAAACGTATCGTACGCAAAAACACGATGCTCCGTCATCCACATGGTAAGCTGCAATGGAGTGAATGACCTACCGTCCGTCGCCCCACCACTTACCGAAGGCATGCACTAGCCATTTCAAAAACATCCGTTTCCCGTAAGTCACCCTGTATTAGCCGACTACATCTATGGTTTTCATTTGATTACACCAGGTTTTCATGAATTTCTCGCTATGACATAATTATTTATCTGTTGTTCAGTGTAGTCTCATGTATCGAAGTAGTTTCAAATTGCACATATTTCATTACCGATCATAATTTAAAAACTAATTCATCCTAAGCGACTTTAAAATTTATTTTTAGTAAACCTGCTTAGTTATTATTATCAATTGATTGAACCACAGTCTGTCATCCAGATTTTCAAATTTGATTATTTAACTCAGAGCTTATTTCTGGTTAGTTGTAACCTTGTTATTACTGAATTAAATACCCACAGAATACAGATCCACTCTTCTTGGCGTGTACACAATCAATTTTTTGTTGAGAGGAGGCAATTCTCAAAGCAAATGACCACATTTGGCGATAATGCCTGAATTTTAGCATCAGTTTGGTTGAATGCAGCTTTTGCCAACAAGCTTCACTACGTTTTCGTAGTACACTTTGAACTGAACCAACAGATAAACATATCGGCCGGCTGTGAAACAGTATAATTGGCTTGTATAGAAAATCTAATCAGTGATATGAGTGAACAGATTAAGTCTTTATAATCCATGTTGTTTCAATTAATAATATACTTTCTTAATTTCTTACATAATATTAGTTCTGAAAACAGGAAAAAGGTTAAACAAAACATGCCACATAAAAATGTAGGAAAGCAGGAAGTAACAAGTTTTATTTATAAATGTTACAGTTACAAACAACAAATCAAAATTATTGTGTTCAGTTTAGATGTATATATTTACGAATCTGGCAAAACTTAACATTGGCTTAGGATGGTGTCTGCCTTTTACAGTTGTCTTCAGTGAACAAGAAATCCTTCTGTAAATACTCGCTCGAAAAATACTCGATACTCGAAAGAAATGCTAACTACTCGACTCGAACTCAAAAATCACTACTCGCACACCCCTAATTTTTGAATTCAGTAAAAGCCAATGATGTAACTGGCAGTTTTTCTCTTTGAACAATATTGTTAAATGTATACTGTACACAATTATAACTTTATTTTGCTCTTACGTAGATTTCTATTACATTCTCCCTACTATCCGACATCATGGCCGTCCGTTTACGTTGGATAATTAAGACTCTACTGTATTTTCAAAAAATATAACTAACTTTATCACAATTTTGTTTATTTAGTCACTGGAGAAGTAGCACTTGTCTAGATTAGATATACAGTAAAAGAGGTAAATCAAACAAATATAACAGAAAAATTAAAATTTTAACAGAGACACAAAATGAAACTAATTAGACATGAAGGTTACACAATATAAATGACTTTAAACCACTGAGAAGATTTTTAATACAGCATAATACAGCATATTACTGTCTACATTGGGACGTGAAGTTATGACTTAACTACACTCACCTAAGTAATGATATTTTTAATATGGCATATTACTGTCTACATTGGGACGTGAAGTTATGACTTAACTACACTCACCTAAGTAATGATATTTTTAATATGGCATATTACTGTCTACATTGGGACGTGAAGTTATGACTTAACTACACTCACCTAAGTAATGATATTTTTAATATGGCATATTACTGTCTACATTGGGACGTGAAGTTATGACTTAACTACACTCACCTAAGTAATGATATTTTTAATATGGCATATTACTGTCTACATTGGGAAGTGAAGTTATGACTTAACTACACTCACCTAAGTAATGATATTTTTAATATGGCATATTACTGTCTACATTGGGAAGTGAAGTTATGACTTAACTACACTCACCTAAGTAATGATATTTTTTGTAATGAGTAAGCCTCTAATGTGGTATCCATCGAGTCTGTCGTCAGGTCCCAGTCATAATAAGTTTTGAGGTCTGTTCGAATTTGCTGGAACAGGCTTTTAGGTGTTAGGTTCGCCCACTCATTACTATCTGAAGAAAGCAGGGCATTTACACGGCCTTTTCGCTTATTGCGCCTTTTGGATGTCTTGCTCTGCAACTATAAAACAATAACAAACAATTAGTTTACACTATTTATGTCTTCAGTATATACAGATAATCTGAATAGTGTTAAATATTAATATAACATAATTGAAAATACTACTGATATTTCAAATTCCTCAATTATATACATAGTTGAGTGTATAATTATATACAACAATTCATAATTTATAACTATATAAATAAATCATAAACTCAATTATATACACAAATCAAGTGTACTTTTGATTTATACCAAACTATAAATCGGTTTAAATTTGTGAACTTCTGTCGGGAAGTTGAAAATTTTTTTAGAAATGGAGTTTTCTCCAAAATCAATGAAGTTTTAAATCAAAATGATGTATTCTATTGGTAAGTTCTTTTTACTGTTGAAAATAGATTAAAATATTTTGCACACTTGACTGTTGACTATGTGTACTGGCAAACATATCTAAAATTTCTATATTTGTAAACAACTGCCTCATAGAATCTTGTACCATAAATTAAAACAACACAATCATTGCTTTATTATGTTTACATTGAGAGTTATTATGGTTGCATATTATATATCACAATTTAAATTAAGATTTCTGGCTTCATTTTATGAACAGTTCCTTTGATGGTATTTGTACTCTATTATAGGGATTTTACAATGAGAATAATTAAATGACACTAGCAAGAATACTAAATGATCTATTTCCATTTCAACTGTACCTGAATTCATTAAAGTTTTATTGCCACTGTGTTAGTTTAGTACATCAGAATATTGCACGGTAAATGTTCTCAAATAGAATAATATTATACATAAACAATTTAAAAAAAATATTCAACAGGAGAGTGAGACAATTTATGATACGATTGCCAATGGTTGTTAAGCTAAGTCTAGTTATGAAGTTTATATGCAGTAATAAAATCTTACCTCGTCTGCAGCTTGTGCTGGGTGGGGCATCTGGCTTGAAGACAAGAAGCAGTTGAGAAAATGACTGACAGCGGCTGACAAACACATCAGCTCTGTGCTCTATAAAAATAGGTAAAATGTTTAATAATCTTATCTTGGTTCCTAAATAAAATTGATACGGACATGATTATGTTTCTAATACTTTTGACTCAGAAAATTCACATGTGTAGATGGTTCAATTGCATACCACAATGACTAAACACTCATTTAAATACAATATCTTGGAGACTAGCTTGAGAAACCGTTTAACACATTGTGTGCAGGTCACACGCCCGCGGGTGATAGCAGTGCTTGCGCGAGCAGCGGATAAGTCGCCGGCGGTGGACGGATCAATACCGGCTTGTACGCTTCAGTGTCGCCTTGCCCTTTGGCTTAGAAGGGTCGGATTTGCGCCGCATTATAGCCTGTTTCTCGCGTCACATTTCCTTGTTCTTCGTTCGTGGATCACGCCATTTTGAGCCAGTTGGCGGGGGTTAGCGTGCCTGCGCGCGCAGCGGAACTGTTGCCGGCGGTTGACGAAGCAATGCTTGTTTGTGGAATTCAGTGTGGTCCAGCCACTTGCCTTATAACGGTCGGATTTGCGCTGCATTATTGCCTGTGTCTCGCGTCACGTTTCGGTGTTCACCGTTCGTGGATCGCGCCATTTTGAGCCAGTTGGCTTGCATCGGAGTTTTACCATTTTATTTTTGTGTATAATAGTGAAACATTAGTATCGTGTTGTGTTATATTGTATTGTGATTTGTGTTATATTGTAAATATATTTGTATAGTGCGTTTTATTCTTTTCTGTAATGTTTCAACCAACTCCTGGGCCATCTTCGGCTCCTGACTTTGTCCTGCCGACAGTGATGGTGAAGTTGATGACCCAATCCAACATCAAATGATGGGAAATGCTTCAGATGACTCTGATTCTTATGAATCTGATGATTCTGATATCGGAAATGATACTCCTGTATGGCGTATTTCAACTTCAGGAATGCGACCTGCTGCGACTAATTGCGGCAGGCGTCTCGCGGCGCGCATGGGTTTCGTTGCGATGTGCGGCTCCACCGCCGGCGGACGATCACTTCGGAAGCCCCGATCTACCAGAATTGAGGCCATAAACTGGATTTGGTGTATCAATCCTGTTCCCTGACTATATAAGATATTGTTTTGGTACAAAATATTATTTTAGTATCTGACATGTTTTTAACATATTTTTTCAGCATCGAATGTGTTAATATAACGCTTGCCTTGAGAAGGTAGTGTCACTGATTTTAACTATCTGTTAAGCAGCCAAAATAATGACTCCTTTTCATAGTTTGGATATTTATCATCGCTTAGAATATAGTAAGGCTGTCAAGTAGACGTTTTCAACCCTCGTGTCTGTACAAATTTTATTTCCGTTTGTACATAAGCTTGCAAGTAATGTAATGTTCATATTCTTACACATGAAGAAGGCATATCACAATAACAGAAAATTTAGACCTTTACACTTTTTTTAGATAAAAAAACTTCACTGAACAAGATTTTCATTTTACTTGATAGGATAGAAAATTTGTTTATGTCTTTGCATTTAATATGAAATCAAGTTTTATCTAAATAAGTAAAAATGAATGTCTATATGTCTGTTTCCCCTTAATTCTAATGGCCTACTGAATATAAATTTAGAATTATCAATAGAATGATTGATCATCACGAAACTTTGAGAAGTTGTTTAGTATACTCCTGAGAAGGTTTGTGGCATGGTTTTATTCACATCCAACACTAGGGTCCCGTTCCATTGACCTTAAGTTTTAATTATATTGTACTGGATTAATTTTATTTATTTAATTAATCATCAGCTGTTGGATAAAAACAAATGAAAAGAAAAAAATAAATCAGGCCAAGTAATGCTTATTGAAATTTAACAGATAATTTTAATAAAATCTAACATATAATTACAGCAGAGGCCCGCTATTCTGAACTTCGATAATCCAAAAATCTGCTTAATTCGAGACAGAAATTGACAAAAGATTTTGGGAAAATAAAAATGCAGTTACTGTAAGAACCACTACTTTATGTACCTAAAAATGACAAGAAAATATTATTTCAAGTACTTAACTATTATGAACTTTTCAAATGCTATTTCGGTTTTTAAAAAATCAGTTAAATTTCTTTGCTACAAGAAAATTCTTTTCCCTCAAAGCTAAATTACACCAGCCTACTTGGCATAGTGCGAGATCAAACACAGCCGCAGTGTTTGTGTGGGTTACCTGCTATTAGCATTTACATTATAGTAAAAATAACAACAATAAAATAAGTTCACAACTTAAACTTAGAACACAACAGTATGGTACAGAAACAACAAAACTGATATATGTAAACACACAAGTTTGAACAGTTGGTGTGAGTCAGACATTGGGAATTGGATACAGTGATGTCTGAGGTAATATTAAAACGCCAGAAATATGCACATGACTTCCGTCTGCTGATTACATGGCCTAGTGGCAAATACAGCGGCATCAAGCAGCGCTGGGCCTGGGATCAATTTCTGCTAGTGACCCCACTGTTTTCTTGAAAAACAGTGTTTGATCTACGTCTCAGTTAAACATTCTTCTATTAAAGGGTTCATTATCTCTTTCTTATTATCATAGACTCTTATTGCGTTTAAAACTCAAGTAATATACTTAATGATTGGCATATTATTCATAATTAAAAAACTGTTTTAAGGAAATCTGTTTAATTTGAAAAATTTGGTAATCCAAAATGGGTTCGGTCCTAATTGTTTCGGATTACCAGGACTCCACTGTATTTCATGCTAAACAGCTAGTTTCTTATAAAATATATTGGTTAAGTAAGTTTTACATTAATAAGGACAAATTCATTAACACATAGAAAAAAGTAAAACATTGGTATATTGTTTTGAACAAAATAAAGCTTTTTACAGAGATAGTTTCTACAAAACGTAGAAATTACCTGCATGTACGTTGTGAAGACATGTTTGGCTGAGCGTGTTATTAGTTCAGCAACTGCGATGTTGAGCAGGTACTCCAGCTGCTTCACCTTGGCAAGCATATTTGCTATCTTGCCCAGGTACCGAATATTAATGCCTCTAGTGTGCATTCCTTCTGATAGAGTTACACCATCCATGGGAGCACCAGAATGATCCAGACAATCTCGAATCTAACAGCACAACAATTGCATATTATAACATTATAATACTTATAAGTAGAAATTAATGTAATTAAACTAATAGAATATTTATCTAACAAAAAAGGCAAATTACTCTATATTCATATAAAAAAAACTAATATAATTTCCAATAGACGTTGAAGGAAACAAAATAAAATATTTTTCAACACACAAGAAGTATATCCGCATAGTTTATCTTTTTTGGCTACGTGGGAACCCATTATCCTTTCCCTTTCATTTACCATTGCACTCCCCCCTTTGCTTTCTTTCATTAATTGAAAACCATTCTCAAGTTGAATTCAAATTATCTGAATGAATATACATTACTCAGTTAATGTGGTATTACTATGAAGTGAATAGGCAAATGGTCGGCATGAAAGCTAAGGAAGGGGCCATCCCTAAATTACGTAACCCCTGAAAAGAGGTTTTTGGTAGCGTAATGTACCGTTATGAAGGAGGGGGGAGGTTCTGTGCAGGGTTACATAACTATTAAACCCCAACAATTTGTTTGGGTTCATCCACAAAATTTGATCGTTTTACCCCAAAGTACAAGATATTTTTTAAAAGATCTCTAAGTTAGTAATATATTCTCCTCCCATTAGAAAACATTTGGAACAATCTACAAAATGACTCCATCATAAATTAAAATATGCATCAAAGTGGATGAAAAAAAATTAAAGGAGGGAGTGTTTTGGCTGACATATTTTTTGAAGGGAGGTTGTAATGGAGTTGTAAATATTATCATTACAAGTCCATTACACGGGGTAGGGGAGGTGTCTGAAAATGCAGATTTTAGCATTACGTAATTTTAG
The DNA here is from genome assembly GCA_035578905.1 of Stictocephala bisonia. Classification (NCBI taxonomy): domain Eukaryota; kingdom Metazoa; phylum Arthropoda; class Insecta; order Hemiptera; family Membracidae; genus Stictocephala; species Stictocephala bisonia. The sequence continues at coordinate 35,586 of JAQJVL010002431.1, forward strand.
GGATGGGCACCTATGTGTTTAAGGCTTTACACATAGGTGTAAAGCCTTAAACACATAGTTTAAGGCTTTACACTATGTGTTTAAGCCTTAACACATAGTACAGGCTTAAATGGGCTTGTGTTAAACACATAGGCTTGATGGGGAAGGACACTATCAAATAATGTCCTTCTCTATAGGGGGCGCCCTATAGAGAAGGACTCACATGTCCTTCTCTATAGGGTCCTAGTAGTGGTGTGAACAGTGAGTTGTAATTTTAGATGTACATAACTCACCCACTCACCCATACAAGAATAGTTGATATTGACCCACCGACCCGCCCATACAAGAACAGTTGATATTGACCCACCCACCCACCCATACAAGAACAATTGCATTCGCCTATACAAGAACAGTTGTATAGGCGAATGCAAGGGTTCAAGGATGAATCCCCAACTGAGCTGACGGTCAGCACTTCACTTGTTGAATAAAACTTATGCTTAGAGCAGCAGGACCATGCGAACGGGTGAATAGTAAGAAAAAAGAAAAATGACTTTGCTTTAAATTTGTGCTTATGAGATAATGTAAGCACAAATTTACAATTATTATGTTTTTTGTAATGACTGTGTTGTACAATTATTATGTTTTTGTAATGGCTGTGTTGTACTAAAATAAAACACAGGTATTTGCAGCCATTTTTCAACAAGTGGAGATATGTTTTGAATCTTGGCTCTGATTAATAAATTAAAAGAAATTTCAAAATTACTTTTAATGACAACAAACGATTCACAATATATATTACTATCATGTCAGTTTATTACTAACACTATCTTCAGTAGATAGAAGCACATCACAATCTGCTAAATTAACCTGATCACAAAATAAATATAGGCTTACTTATATTATGTTGTAGTGTTGTTAATATAGTTTTGGAACCATTACAAATGCAAGAAATGCTAATTAGAACTAAAACATTGAATGTTTTTCGCTAATCTTCTTACTACAAAAAACCTACATTACGGTTGTTTGGAGATAAATAAAGCCAGAGAAATGAAATGACACAAATACAATGAAACCAATAGGAATAAAAGTGACAACAGCCTCATTAACACAGCCGGCTTTGTTTGTTTTGGCCTTTAAAATATTTTTTAATTATATGGAGGGACAATACATATATTTCAGGCTATTCATTAGTTGCATGCTCTTAATTAAAATCAAAAATATGTTTTATTGCTCAAGCAAAAAATATGACAGGTTTGTAAGTATATGTAAACAGGGCTATTTGTCAAATTGAACATGGCCGTAATTGTCTTCTGACAACCTGAGGAATTACCAGGGGGAATGTTGGATGTCTTTGGAAATGGTGACTCTAATGCTCAAGCTCAGATGTGTGACTCTTTTTTTTAAGAAATTTTTAATTTATGGCACAATTGCTCGCCTCTAGTCAAGACTTGCAATTCTAGGAATAGGCATAATAGTAAGAAAAACAAGCTTAATTGGTATACTAAGGAATTAGCGGAGGTTAGAGAAACAATGTTGACATATTTTTCAATGTTTAAGAGTATAACTCCAGGTACAGGGAAGGCAGTGGAAGCTTACAAAATGTATTTAAATATAAAGAAGAATTATAGAAAAAACTTGTAGAAGAATTTGTATGCATGTGAAAATTATATTGAACATTCGGAAAACAAATGTAAAGTTGCTTGGGAGATAATTTCTGAAGAGAACACACTATCACGTACATAAAGTATTTCTTGATCCTGGAATTTATAGTGATTTTTTTTTATAAATTCTGTGATTAATCTGGCCAAACAGTTTGATAATAACTCTGCTGCAACAGCACTTGATTTGCTGCCTGACAATTCTAGGTATGATAATTTTCACTGGTCTGTAATAACCTGATGTGGTAGTTAAAAGTTTCTTCTTTTTCTAATTCAAAACCTATAACTTTTATTGGTTTTCAAATCATATACTAAAACAAACTACTCATCTTTTTAAGGAGCCTTTGGCATTTTTGTGTTAGACTCATATATGCAATTGGGATACTTTCCAGACTTGTTAAAGGTCTCTAAAGTAGTCCTGGTTTTTAAAACGAGAGACAAGATGTTGACTCAGAATTATCGGCCTGTCCATTGTACCAATTTTTTCTAAAATGTTTGAATCAATTTTATATAATCAATTGTTATTTTAAAAAAAATTTTATCACAAATTAGCAATTTGGATTTAGAAAGGGTAGGTCTACAGTCAGTGCAGTACAGAGGACAGTGTGGAACACACTTAAAGCTTTTGAAAATAAAGAAAATGTATCGCTCAGGCTGTCTGACTTGACCAAGGCATTTGATTGTATACCATATAACATTCTAACTAATTAAAACATTATAGAGTCAGCTGTCGATCTTAAAGTTGTTGGAGTCATATCTTAATAATCAATTTCAATTAGTATCTATTAAAGGGCAAACCTCTACTGTATGTATGGTCGAGACCAGGATGCTCCAGGGGTTTTATATTGATTCAAAATTAAATTGGAAAGATCACATTTCCAATACATGTAAAAAAAAAAAATATCATGGACAGTTTTCTTTTTATGGAAGCTCAAATCATGTGTAGGTAATGAGTATCTGAGGTCAACATATTTTTGCCTTAATTCAGTCACAAATAGCATATGGTCTGTTATTGTGTGGACATTCACCTAATGTGCAGGATGTATTTCTCATTACAAAAAATGATACGTATCATAGTGGGTGTTGGTAGGCTAGAACACTGCAAGCCTCTTTTTAGATCCCTCAAAATTTGCACCATTATTAATTTATACGTATACCAAATATTGCTGTTTACCAAAAATAACTTACATTTATTAACATGTAGGCAGAATATTCATATATACAATACTAGAGGCAAAACCTTTTTGGATATCCCACAGCATAGACTGGCAATTACATTCAATTCTTACAAAATAAACTGTCTGACATTTTGTAATAAGCTTCCAGAGTCTGCCAAGACATGTACATTTTTTATATTCAAAACTACAAATTATAGTTGGTTAATTGATCGTCCCTTTTATTCTGTTAATGAGTTTATGGAGACCACTAATGTTGATATTGTTTTCTAATTTTACAGTACTGTTAATTTTTTAGATATTTTATAGTTATATTTAATTTAGATAATTGTTTTCTAATTTTATAGCATTGTTATTTTTTAAAGATATTTTATAATTATATTTATTTTAAATAATGTTGATGTTTCTAATTTTATATGTTAATTTTTAAAATATTTATAATTATGTTTATTTTAGATATTTAATATTAGTGGGCAATTTTACAGTATTATTTAAATTTAACCTAACTAATTTTCTTTACTGTTGAAAATTATTATTATGTTAATCCTGCCATTACAAGGTGCTACTGCTAAAGATGTAATTTCATTGCTTGTATAATTAGTTATTTATTGACGTGTACTATTCAAATGTGGTTTTTCAATTTAAAATAAATGGTTCTTGATTCTATGCACTAAAGTAGGAAGTTGGGAGGAACTAAAACACTAAGGAACTAAAACATATTGCTTGAATTTTTTTATGTTTAACCCTTTTACCGCCGGCGCCCGTAGCATTGGGACGTGCGAGAACCGCCAAGGTATTTTTTGAGAAAACGTGAGCTTTTACTAGAACTATTGTAGAATTTTTATTTTTAGAGGTATCAGAATGATTTTTTTTTGTTTTTCTTGTCATTATATGGGCTTGTTGGCAATGACTTAACATATCATATTTTGTTATTTCTATAATAATTTTTTTTCAAAAAAACAAGTTCAAAATTACAAAAAAAAAAAAAAAAAATTCCACTTTGAACCTATATAAGTGGTTGACAAAAAAATCTTAGATACATTTGTGTTTGTTTATCTGATTCTACATATATTTGTTAGTCTAACAAACAAATAACCTCATATAAACACACTGCAAACAAACACCAAGACTGAACACTGAGTATCTGACAGCTTGAACAATTCGTATCAGCCTTCTGGTAAACCACTAAAGTTTTTTTCCCAAAGACTATCGAAAAAATATTGCGAGTTATACAATGGACTATAATTATGTTTAATATTGTCTTCTAATGTCATTAACAAAAATGTTGGTGGTTTTAGTTCATTATCAAGCAATCAAAACGTAAAATACTACGCGTCCGTACTGTACGGACGTCGGCGGTTTTCGCTAGAAATGCCGACGTCCGTACTATACGGACGTCAGCGGTAAAAGGGTTAAACTGCATATTTTTAGATTATACCCATACCAAATATTCTTTTGAATTCAATATAAAAATATGGCAGCATCTACTACACTTAGATTATAAAGGCTGTTCATTTGTCATTGGGCTATTAATTAATGGCACTTTCTAAGGAATAGTCGGCCTTAGTTTGTAACAATGACTACATTCGCTCATCTACACTCATTCTAAATCCATATTTGCCCATATCTTGACGATCGGCGTCTTATGAATAATAAAAACAAGTCTACAGATCAGAGAAGTGGTTAGCTCAAGATTTGCTAGAAAAATGTCATCAGTGTATATTCAACCTAAAAAAAATGTGTCTAAAAGTGCTAATGAAGCATAAAAAGAAAAACAAATTGATGCCGACCAATAACTAAACGTTTATATTAACAGACATTAATACAAAATCATTTCTTATAATTAGTACAAATATTGCAGATGAGATCTCCTCTTTGATAGTGAAACTTTAGATGTGGACATGGATCGATTAGCTCTCCTAAAACAAATGATATCCAAATATTGCAATGTCTCTCAAGCTTTTTTTACTCTCAGTTCTTGATGTGTCACTACATCAATTTGTCAGTCTGGTTACAATATCACATGTAACACGACTAGTGGATCAGCTGTCAAACTCTTGAGTTGCCATGTGCATACAGTAGCTTCCTCTGGTTTGGGCACCTGAGAGTTAAGTATAACTCATGTGTGCAGCTGATCCAAGCGTCGCAACAGGTCACAGCATTAAGTAAGCACTTAACTTAGGCCTACTTGAGTTTTTTGTGTGTGTAAGTTCTACACAGAAACCTCTTAAAACAACAGTTGTACATATTTCCTAAATAGTTACAATGTTTATTACTGTTGAAAGTATGTTTACTATAGTTAAATGATCTTATTTTAATAACTTCAATAAGTTTGGCCATTTTCTTGTTCAGCCGAAGGCCTAGTACCAAGAGAGTCGAATGAGAGGATTCGACATATTCAATATTTGCATCACCATGCTGGCTATGAATGGTATCTTATTTTTATTACTTAATATTGATTATCTAATAAAAGAAAGTTTTTACTAAAATTAAAGATCACAACACTTACAAAGGTGGGTATTTGTGCAGTAACTAAGAAATCTGCAGCATCTTTCACTAATTGCCTCTCTTTTTTCAGACTTGGACCATCAGGATTAGCATGCTTTACTCCTGGCGAGAAGACGTCAGGGTTAAACCGCACATCAAACTCTGTCTCTTTCAAAGAGCCCACGGCCAGTGCAGCTTTCTTCACAATTTCTTTTGTGCTCTCCTCCACTATAATCACAAACTATATTCTATTTCAACAATAAATTTCATACAACAAGAAGAGGAGAGATTGAAAAAAAAATACGTATTGAAAGAACCAGGCTAACCATACATGACCTCCCTAACTTATATGATCAGTTATAATATGAAAATCATAATAATAAACTGTAAATTTTGTACATGAAATGGTTTATTCTTATATGAGCAATGATAAATGAGTGGTCGTATTTCATTTGGTTTCCTGATCCATTTACTTCAAGGTGAATGTGTGCATATATGTGTTTCCTTTATGTTTATCCTCTAATCTAGGACTAAAAAAAGAAAATGAGGTTTGTTTATGGTAACATATGGAATTTTATTCCTTCATACGTTCAATTTAAATGTCTAAACACAATGGTTTGCAATTTTAGATCAAGTGTACTCAATAGTTTTTTCTTCCAAGTTAATTGATAGTTCAGAATTGTATTTATTCCTTCTAATAAGGAAAGGCTTTACATATTGTATTTAAAATCACCGTTACTAGTGACCCTTTGATACCTCTAAACTTGTTTTATAATAACCATCACACTTACAAGATAAAAAGCTCTTCAGGACCCTGTAGCACAGAAAATCTAACAAACCTCATTATATGATGTTATAATCTGTTTACTTCAATGAATGGACCATTCAAACTGTTGTATCATCCTAGAATGAATCATTTAGGTTATATTAAACTATTCTAGCCAATTTCATATTATGACTCACACTCTTGCTTCTCTCCACTGGTTATAGAATCAGTGATACTCTCCACAATCTTCTTTGCTTCATCTGCTTCCATTGGATTCTCTTCAGCTACCTTCTCCACTTCAGCCCTTGTTGCCAACTTATTGTCGATAGATTTCAATAGGTTTTTTTTCTCCTGAAACAAAATTTTCTCATTTCTACTGTCTCATAAAAACAATAAATGTATGCTTAACCAAGTAAGGGCTAATTTGTTATCATTAATTATGCTAGTTTCACGATGATTGAGTAAAAAGGTTGCAAAGCAATTTAGTACATCTTGTAATGAGACGTGAATCATTGGAATTTAGTCATCTAAATATTTTAGAACTAACAAAGATTATATAATCAATAACATACGTTCTTTAAGACGAAAAGAGTGAAATAATTTGCCATCATTAATGTGAACATCTTAACACTTTCATCGCCAAACAATTTTTAAAGAATTTTCGTTATCACCAAGTCAGTAAAAGATTGGCTGACAGCAATGTTATTAGTTACGTCACTCATATTTGACTGACACTGAATTTCCGTATGAGCTGCATCAAAACATTGTTTTTCCTGCTTACGCCGAACTCGATTTTTGAGGCTATACACTATCAAATAAATCGATATTAACATCGAATCGCTTGTCGTAACTCGAACAGTTCGATTTAAGACCAGCTGGTGTCCTAAATAACTTGACATTCCCACAGCAAAAACATTACTGTCAGTCATATATGACTGACGCAGCCTCTCCTGGAACAAAAACCTATACAGGAAGTATCATCATTTGCACCCGGCCTGTAGGGAAAGTTGTTGTCATACATGACTGATGTGACACTTATGAAGATTATCAGATTATCAATTTCATTCTCTCATTATAAGAAAACAAACAAAAAAGCAGAAATAATCTAAAATGCATGGAATGAGAATCTTGCAAGTTCCCATGAGGTCTGTGTTCAAACTTTATTCTATGAGTAAAGAACTGGCCACCATTCAGCTCACTTAGGTATTTGGATTCTGTAATTTTTAGCCCAAAATCTAAGTCACCGAGGCACCATGCCTGTATATTATTATTATTATATTAACAATACACTGTTGTTTGTTAAAAATACAAATCACTACTTAAATTTAAACAAAACACGCAACGGATAAGACTGAATACAACACACGTTTAGAAACCACAACAGTCTTCACCAAACAACTAAATCATAAGCAATGATTGGAGAATGTTGCTGAAATATATGGGCAAGGGAAAATGTGAATAAGTGGCCCTCACTTTTGCCCTCTTTTTCTAAATAATTTGAGCTTCGCTGGATTTCATATTCTCAACATTATTTAGAGATTAGACACATTTATTAGACAATCATAATGGCCTGATTAGGAAATATGTCTGACTGACAACTCTGAGGTCTGTTAATTTTTTTTAAGAAACTCCAATTAGTTTTTGTAAGATACTAATTTACTAGTCTCAATTACTTAGTTCCAACTAATTATATAATTTTAATTCCATTGGTGTTGTAAAATTAATTAGAGTCCATTAGTCATTTTCTTGTACTTCATTTCTATTCTAATATTTGTGATCGTTTAAAGTTTTTATGAGTTTCTTACTATGTTATTCTCTAAATAACATTTTTGGTCCTATGTTGGTTTTGGGTTTACGATGCTTTGCCTAAGTGTCCTGCTTTTGAACTGTTTTAATTTCATAATTTGTATTAACTCTTAATCTTTTTTCTAATAACCATAAGATTATTAGAAAAAATCTATGGTATTTTCTTTTTTGATGAGGAACTTATTTTTACTTAAAAGATGAATCTAAATTATCAATACAGCAATACCTACCGGTAATTTGGATTCTGGTAATTCTCTTTCTTGACTTCTTGCTTCTCTTTCCTTTTGTTTTTTGGCCCCAAGTTGCTGCAGGTGAAAAGCAGCATATTTTATAAACATCATGTAACGGGACCTGGATAGATTAAATAAATTAAGACTTGAATCTTTTAAATATTTTTGCTTTAAAACAATTATTTAACTTCTCAGTTACAATTGCCCTTGTTCTTATTAAATTTTGAATTTGTAAGATTTTTGGATAACTACAAAGCATTACTCACATTTTTTCCACAATTAATATTGTTTTAAATTACACTAATTTCATATACTGTATTATCAGCACATCCAGGAGAGTTAATGAGAATAACAGATAATTTTTGCTCTCCATCGTGTCCTTAAAGCTGAGAGTATCCTTGAAATACTTTTACATACTAGAATTTTTAAACCACACCGCAAGACTGCAGGGAAACTAGAGTTCAATATGATCTAAACTACCACTAGCAAACATTAATTAAATACTTCTACTAAATTTAATTAGACAATTTTTAACTCACTCAACAAAGGAATCTATGAGTTCTTGCCGTAGACAACATAGCTTATGTTTGTGCTCAATGGGAAAGCCAAGAGCAATAACTTCACGGCTCAATTCCTCGCCTGGTAATTTCAGGAAATTTACATCGGGTGGGAACGTACGTAACAAGTCCAAAATATAATGCCTGCCATCATTGCCAACAATCCCTTTGCATTCCACACTTGAGCACAGCTCCACCTCTTCTCCTTTGTCGTTGATCACTTTGTGTGGCAGGATCTTCAGCTGTTGTGCTGCCTTATTCAGCTATTGACAAGACAAAAAATTATGGTCACTAGTATAATAATAATGGTCACTAGTATAATAATAATGGTTACTAGTATAATAATAATGGTCACTAGTATAATAATAATGGTCACTAGTATAATAATTATGGTCACTAGTATAATAATAATGGTCACTAGTATAATAATAATGGTCACTAGTATAATAATAATGGTCACTAGTATAATAATAATGGTTACTAGTATAATAATAATGGTCACTAGTATAATAATAATGGTCACTAGTATAATAATTATGGTCACTAGTATAATAATAATGGTCACTAGTATAATAATAATGGTTACTAGTATAATAATAATGGTCACTAGTATAATAATAATGGTCACTAGTATAATAATAATGGTCACTAGTATAATAATAATGGTTACTAGTATAATAATAATGGTCACTAGTATAATAATAATGGTCACTAGTATAATAATTATGGTCACTAGTATAATAATAATGGTCACTAGTATAATAATAATGGTTACTAGTATAATAATAATGGTCACTAGTATAATAATAATGGTCACTAGTATAATAATTATGGTCACTAGTATAATAATAATGGTCACTAGTATAATAATAATGGTCACTAGTATAATAGTCAATGAGTTATAAAGGTAATAATACAATTTACAGTAATGAGAAGTTCAAAGAGATAAAAAAAATTGACCCATCAAGGACTTTGAATTATTGAGGATTTAGCTATCACAGTACAATATTTAATACTTTCATACAAGAGTTCTCGACTATAATGAAATTCATTTTTCATACATAATAGAAAATAATTCTTCATTTACACAGTGATATATTTTTGTGTTAACTATTTAAATCTAACAAATTTTTAATAGAAACTGGTATTTGTATAAACTACAATTGTACATTAATTTATATTTGTTACATAGTAATATTTTTAAGACAAAATTTAAAAATTAATTATTCCATAATTTTCGTCAGTATTTTTCAAAGCAGTGAAGTCCTCTTTTGAAACTAGTTTTTCTTTTTCTTATTTTCCAGTTTAATTTGGCTTACTCTAGGAATCAAATTAGGGTAGAAATTATTTAGATTATATTGATATTAAATAGTGAATTTCAATTTGTAAATATTTGTTATATGCAGATGGCTTGATTTTTTAAACAGATTTTATAATTTGTTTTATTGCTTTGCGGTAAACGAAGATTTTCAATGTATGTTTCTTAGATTTAAGTTTCATATGAATAAATAATGTGAGTTATGTCTGCTACATGAAAGCTGGAAGTAAACTTATTATTGCTACTCATCTTATCGAACTTTTAATTTATGTCTGTTGTCTGCATATCATATTTAATACATAATTGAAATTGTAGTAAACGTTTTTAAGATTGCTGTATTTAATAGCTTTTGGTCACACACAACTACATTTTATACTCTAAATGAAATCAGAATTTTATACTTGACTAACAACGAAATAAATGAGAGAGAAATTTTGGTTAATCCACATCGGTGGTACACAGTGTAACAGTGTTGTCTTCATTAAATTTACTAGTGCTTTGTCTATACTTTTTTAACCATCAGTTTTTAAACTCATTTTGTCAGCTTAAATACTGACTTAAAATCATCTATATTTATCAATTTGTTGTTTCTTATTCTTGTTCAGGTTAAAGAGCACTAGACCAGGAATTAGTATATGGAGAGATTGTCTTCTAAGGTAGGTATACTAATTGTTATCTTATTCGTGACTGGTCATGTTAGAAATCTGCGATATTCATTGTTCTAAAAACTACTAACTATTATTGTTGTGACATGTATAGAGTTATTTTTAGTTAGTTAAATTTAATATGAATGTTAACATGCTGTTACAAAAGAGGTTCTTGTAATACTTCATTGAAATTGGTCTTGCCAGTATTGTAACACTTTGTTAAACATTAATACATTTACATATATAAATATTATTATTAGGGCAGTTAATTTGAAAATTAAGCAACACATCGTCATCTCTTGTATATTGGGAGTTCAGGAGAGAAAACTGCCTTTTTTTATTTTAGAAAAACTTCACTTGCCAGTTTACATGGGCTTGCAAGCCTGTGCGTGAACTTTATTCAACGAGCGAAATACCGACCGTTGGCTCAGTGGGGATTCAAACCTTGGGCCCTGCCCTCCGCAGTCTGAAGCCTTAGCCACTGAGCCACCATGCGGCGAAAGAACGTTGAGGTATTATTTGTCTTAAAATGGCGAAAGAAAACTGGGTTTTATACAGAATGGGTCAAATTAATGGTTAAAAATATATCATTCTACCTATATTTAGGAAACGGCTAATTAATATATAAATTAGCACATTATTTTACTACTTAATTACACTGTATAAACATTTAGTATACTGACCAAGTCCATGTATTTGGGATGAGAGATGACAGTCTTGCCAAAGTCAATGGAGCCGTAAACTACAGACTGTTCCTGCTCCCTCTCCAAGATACCTGGTATGATGCTCTGGGCTGTAACCCTGTAGCCTCGGTAGTCTATGACCACAGTTCCCAGAGTGTACAAGCCAGCCAAGTCCACAGCACTGTACACTCTCACGCCTTGCAAGTCATTTCTCTACCAACATGCATACACATGTACATTAATATTTTGTAAAGAAAAAACAAGCAGCAATAGCTATCTGGTTGTTCTTTAGGGATTAAACAAAGCAGGCAGGATACTTTAAAAAAAAACTGGTATGGTACTCTATGCTTAACATACCGGAGCAACAAAAGCAGCTGCATCACCACCCAGCTCCTTGTAGTGATCCCGCACATCAAATCCCAAAGAGAAGAAGATGTTGTTCCAGATAAACATCTGCATCTTGGACTCCTCTCCCGGATTTATGGCCATCACATTTCCATCAATGACAGCCATAGCACCTCGCGTGGCACCTGCTACAAAGTCACTGTGCACCTGTACAACACAGAGCCTTATATGAAAGAGACGATTTTTACAGATTTGAACTTGTAAACTTGTTTTTTTGTAAATATATTTTTTGAAAACTTCTAACTATGGATCAAAATGGTAAGAATGATCTCAACATTTTTGCAAAAATTCAGAGTTTGTTGTGTACGTCTCTTTTGCCTGATATGCTGTTTCTTACATTTCTCATTTTACTGGGATCCAAAAGCTAGTGCTATAAAAATAACTATAAATTATTCTGTCAAAATTGATCCATTTTCAACAAAGCCTACTGAGTGCTCTGAAAACTACAATTATAATAGACTGAAGAATAAAAACTTACAATCCCAAAATGAAGATGGGTCATGTTGCCTCACCTTAAATATTGCACGTTCTCTTAACAGCCTCTCAGGCAGGTTCTTACGAGGCAACTCTCTTGTAGTTTGCAGTTCCTCATTCCAGTCTCTCGTTTGTCCTGGAATATGCTCCTCATAACCAAGCTTCGATGAGAATGCTGTAAAATATACATGTAATGTTATTGAGGGTAAAAAAAAGTTGTTGAATGATTTGATAGGAAAGTCAGGTTTTTAACAAACTTCATATAAAAATATCTAATAAAAATAAAGTAACTTGAAACTGTCACTAGAATTTCCAGATCAAATTAAGATAATTTATATTTATCATACGATTATTCTCATAATATCCTAAAAACTTCTTTAATAAAATACAAAATGTTATTTCGGTTTTATTCAAGATAAGCTTATACACCTGGAGTTAATCAAGAAGTTCAGTTCTATCTTTATGACTGATATAATTAAATGAAACTTTTATGTAAATAGATGAAATAACAAAGACATGATGTTATCTATGAAAAATTAACCTTCTGCTCACATGCTCTTTCTTATAGTGTAGATTTTAACAAGTCCAACACAAGATAAAAACAATAATATAATTATTAGCATAAAGCATACCAGCATATAACTGTTTCAAAACCCTGTCAATTTAAATATTAGTCAGTTCTATAATAACCCAATTAGCCTGGTAACTTTTCAACTCAACCAGCTCTACCTTTCCATATGCAGAAAGCACAATACATCACCAAACAAAAAGAATGAGAAAAGATCTTAGTAGAAAATTTCAAAATACTAGAATGCATTTGAGTGTCTTAAAAGTTGTGTTTAGTAATTTGATTAAAAAAACCTCTAGTACTCCATAAAAATATTAGCAAAGGTGGTGATTCTTTGTTTTTGAAATTTGTTAATGATGGAGCAACAGATGGGGAAGACAAAGGTTGTTGCAAATTTGCCATCATTACGTGAAAATTACCAATCACAACGTTTCAATTTGGTAAAACCCAAACCTTTTTCAACTGCTAAAAACTAAATTACATCTACACAAACATGTTATAAAACTACGTTCTTAAACTAATAAACTTATCTACATTACTAGTTATCTACATTTTAACCTAGATCATAGAATGGGGTACAACAAAATGAACTTCTGCTAAATATAAAAATGTTAACAGGGTTAAATTAATATAACCAATTAGGCGCTGCCAAGGTCACGTTAGCAACGGAAAAATGTTAAAACACAATTAAATTAATATTTAAATCAGACTGAAATGAGATTACATTAACTAATCAAAAATAAAATAAATATATGGTACCTAAAAAAACACTATTAATTTAAAATAAGATTAAGCATGCACAAAAAAATGATATATGTGACTCGGAAGGACTGAGACTACTATCCAATCTAATTAACTATTATAATTACATTTTAACCTGAAAAGACAACAATTGTTAGGAATAAAACAATACAATAATCAAATATTACAAAATGATGGTCTTACGACCTGCAGTGACGGTGGCTGCTAGACGTCCCAAGCACAAAGTGAGGATGATTCAATTCAAATACTGTGTATACGACGTTCCCTCCAAGGTGATAAAGTACGGGGACAAGACATACACACTACACTCACAAGAACTATTCACAGACTGACGTGGTCAGAGACGTATGCTCCGAGATCGCCTGGAATGCGGTGACTCAGGTACGAGGACGTAGGCTCATGGGGTATTTTATTGTTGTAGGTGCATGTGGTGTAGGATTCTGGTTAGATGATGTCATTAGTGTACTGAATTTTTTCTCAAGTGTGTTTTTAAGCAAAGGAACCCACATGGGTCTAATTTCTATGCTACTTTGACTGATTACTTGTTCATTATTTAGTTTCATAAATATACATTTGATGAATTTACGTTTAAAAAAATGTGGTTCCTATGAAGTATTTTAGTGTTATCTCAGTTAAATCTGTGTTCATTGTTCCAGGCATGTTCAGCTAACGTCTAGACATCATCGCACTGCGGTCATAAGACTTCATCATTTTCTAATATTTGATTATTGTAGTGTTTTATTCCTAACAATTGTTGTCTTTTCAGTTAAAATGTAATTGTAATAGTTAATTAGATTGGATAGTAGTCTCAGTCCTTCTGAGTCACATATATCATTTTTTTGTGCATGCTTAATGTTATTTTAAATTAATGTTTTTTAGGTACCATATATTTATTTTATTTTTGATTAGTTAATGTAATCTCATTTCAGTCTGATTTGAATATTAATTTAATTGTGTTTTAAAATCTTTCCGTTGATATCGTGACCTTGGCAGCGCCTAATTGGTTATATTAATTTAATCCTTTTAACATTTTTATATTTAGCAGAAGTTCATTTTGTTATACCCCATATTCTATGATCTAGGCTAAAATGTAGATAATTAGTAATGTAGATAAGTCTACTAGTTTAAGAACATAGTTTTATACGTTTGTGTATATGTAATTTAGTTTTTAGCACTTGAAAAAGGTTTGGGTTTTACTAAATTGAAAAGTTGTGATTGGTAATTTTCACGTAATGATGGCAAATGTCCAACAACCTTTGTATTCCCCATATGGTGATTCTGTTAGATAGCCTGGAATCAGGTGTACAGCAGCCATTGCACTAATGCTGAAGTGAAAAAAATGGATTTGAAAATTAAATTAGAATTGCCACCATCTATAATTTGAACTCTGCCATATAAATTGCTTAAATTCACTTATTTATTTTGACAGCGAGTAGTGTGTAAAATGGTTGGATTAAGGACTGTATAGTCTATATTTAAATTTATTTTCAGTGATGGTTTTAAAGCATTAACTCCCTAACACTATTCTTTATTAAAAACCACTATTTTTTTTTTAAATGACCTATTTGATTTAGTTTCAAATAGAAAAAGCTCAGAATGCATTATCAAAAATATCTCTAAATTAATATTTCAATAAACACATGCCAAGAGCTATCAATGTGCAAAATCCATTACCAATTTTTGATTCAAGAACCAGAGGAACTGAGATTCAGAACTAACCAATTCTTAAAATAAGAAGTCTTGGAGAATACCCTCAAAAGGTTACTTTATTTTTAAGACAAGCTTTGTACAAAATAAATAAAATGTTTGATATTGAAGTTTTTCAATCTTTATTTGCAGTTAAATTTTGCTTGATGATTTTTTCTATCATTATTTTTACTGGTACATGGTAAGTTTATACAATCAATGAGATAAGTTCTGAATGTTGAGTTTGATATTTCTGATGCACAAGTGATCTTCAAACAGAAGCAAGTGATTACTTACTGTCCTCAGCACGGATGGCATCGACAGTGTGCTCTGTAAGAGGTGATGCCCAGGCATACACTTGGTATGGTGTAGCCACTCGCTCAAAGGGATGGCGTTGGGTCCTCTTCTTCTGCAAGACAGCAAAGTTGCGTTTGAAGGCTGGACTCAGTTGACTCAGCAGTTCTATCAGCGAGTGGCACAAATGTGATGGCACTGCAGGCTTAGCATTAAAATCCTCTTCCGAACTCCTACATAGGAAAACAAAGTGTTGAAATTATATTTTTCATTACAATTTCTTAATTTGTATGGCACACTTCCTTTCTAATTGGGGCCAGACAATTCTGCCTTAACCAGTGATAAACTTCAAGTTATTTGAAACTTCTTCCAGTTGAGGAATTATTAATTTAAGGAGCTAACTAAAAACAAAGTTTAACATTTTTTCTTTGTTTGGGAGTGAAAATGAGTCAGGTTTGTTTGCTAAGAAAGTATAAACTTCAAGATATAACTTGTTTATACAAATCTATGAATAACTCGCCAGATTTAAATTTAGAAGAAAATACAACAAAAAAACATTGTTTTTGGCTTCTTAAGACATGTACTTTAAGTTGGTGTGTGGCCCATCAAGTGTATATGGAGTATATAATTTCTCCTTCCAGCCATCTCTGTACATATAAATCTTAAACAGCACTTTTTTATATCACTTCATCATTAATGCTCTTAACATACTCTCATTCATTTTGTGAAAATGCAACATTTTTATAATTAATCAATAATTCACATTAAAAAATTAATCTGTTTTTATTATTCTTATAACCATTAAGATTCGATTAAATTTTTAAACCTATTCACGCAAACATTCACAATATTTTTAACCTAACCAATTACGTTCATATAGTTGGTGTCCTATTTTTCATAGATGGAAGATTTGCCGTTAACACTTGTTTCAATATGAAAAATAACTTGCAGATTATTTTAACTATTACTAATATCTACAAATATGTTTATTTTGTGTATGTTACTACTACTCTGGTGTTAGTGAACTTGTCTTCTAAAGTAAGTTTCCGGATGTCCTATCTCTCCAATATACTAATATATACAAAACCATTCCAAAAATATCTCGGTATTTAATTGATTGCAAGGGTAATTACTTATCTTGATCTATGATGAATTACGATTATGAATTTCATAAAGTTAAAATTATATAAGAAGGTAAGTTATTCTTAAGTTACGAAATAAAGAAAATTAAAGATTATGACATTTTATCCTGTTCTATTGACAATATTCTTCATTAACAAGTTTTCTGATTTCAATCAAGATCAATGGACTGCAACTGTGTTACTAGTGTCCACTGGACTGTAACAAACTTGTTAATCCATTGCGGATTGCGTAGTATGGCGTGCGCCTGGCCAAACGGTACAAATTTAATTCGCAACACGGCGCTACACTTGCCCTGCCGGCCTAGCGCACTCGCAAATTCTACACATTTTGTTGTTATTTACATTACATAAACATTACACTGACCATATTAGTAGTCTAATTCGGACGATCGCAATTTATCCTTCTTTTCACTGGAAATCATAAACACGACAAAACGATAAGACAGAACACAAGGACTAAGCTCCCCAAACTAATATCAAGTAGTCGAGACAACATTGACAGTAAACAGTAACAAAGATAAGATGAGGAGACAGACAGATAGATAAGCGCCTCAAACAAATGTGTGGTGCATTGTAACAACGATAACACTGACTCCGAGGGTCAAGCGACGCAACTGTAAGCAACAAGTACCGTCACGTCGTTGAACCGAGTGGAGCGATCGGTCCACTCGGCGCAGGATGTGAAGGCCACGTCTTTGATCAGCAATGGGTTAAAGATTTACTTGCACACCTGAAATTTAGTATTATGATTTGTTTACATTCCTATTACAAGATTAATTGATTATTTTAAATTCATAACTCATTATTTACTGTAATTGACTTAATAAATGTTCGTCTATGAATGCATTTTTATAATATTTACATAGTTTTAAAAATCAAAGAATTCAAAACCAATATTTAAGTAAAATATAAGCCAATAACAGACTTACATGAAATATCAGTTACCTTATTCAAACATTATCACAATGTTAGTTGTTTAGTTCTTTTCGTTTAAAATTGTGGTAGGAGTTTTCATCAATTTGGAGTAGAGTGGATAATTGTCTTTGTCACTATGAGGAGTGGGCATGGCTAACTCTGGCTACTGGGCAAGTGCTGACCACTCTGTCTGTCTCTTATAAATCAAGTAATGTCTTATGCAGTTTTTATTTTTTTTAAATTTTTTTTCACTTTCTCACAGTCTTAAATAAAATATTGACATCAATAATCTTCAGGTTTTCAAAGAGTCAAAACATATAGGCCCCAATAAAAAAAAGAAGAAATTTCTACCACTGTGATAATATTTTTTAGTATAAACATAATTGGCACAACAACAAATAAACATTATATTTACTTTATTATTATAAAAACAATACTCAACCAGGTATAATAATATATGCCCTATGCATAATCAGTTAATATTATGGTAGACTTATTCTCAAAATCAACCAAATTACAGAGATGTGAGTATTCAATAAACGATACCACATTTGGCAAAATGATTTGCAAGATTATTTATTAACTGGTTTCACGATAAAATTTACTAAATTTACATAATAAACCATGTATTGATTGATGACTACATATTAGAAAAATATGCAAGACATTCAATGAAGAAATAAATCAATATTCCCTATTCATCTCTAAGACACTGATCGTAGAGATATGGGCAAATATGAGGGGTGAATAAGTGTAGAAGAACAAGTGTAGTCATTGTTACTACCTGAGTTCGACTTAGCCCAGAAAGGACTATTTATTAATAGCAGAATAGCCAGGGGCAACTATGGGCCCTACAGCTTTACATGGAATCTGAACCACGTAGTGTTGGTCTGATTTTCAGCTGACTGACAAGTCTGACACTCAGTTCTCTTCCCTACACAACATCTGAACCTTGACTACCATTCAACATGGACACAACCCAAACTTCTCTAATAGTGTGTACGTTGATGGCAACCATTGAGCGGACGCCGTGTCGGTATTAAGAGCACCAAGCATGGAACTTATTGCCTAAAATCTCCCAAACACTTTGTCCCCAAGTAGCTGGGTTACAGCACTACGCCACCAGAGCCGACTATATAAAATTTGATTATAATAAATTATATAATTTGATAATAGCCTAGGTTGCACATTTCACATGTGTCACAGTTATTTTTAATAAAAAAGCTCTCAACTAAAATATACAGTTATTCATTAATTTTGAAATTAAAAAGTTTGCAAACATTTGTTTATCACCTATTATTATTATTATTATTATTCATCAAAGGGCCCAACAAGACCCTGCAAAGTGTACTCAACACTTGATAATTTGGCTTTTCTTTGAAACTAAACTTGTTGATTTTTTTTAGGAATGAGCTCTCTTTCCTTCAATAGACCATGTTGTTTCAGTTCCTTTCCCTGTAACCCACTAATCTACTTTCCAAGAAAAAAAAACTGTTGCCTGAATGTGTTTTTTTTTTTAATAGCAGTTTTTCTTAGACCTGCAGCGTTGGGGCCTTCTTTTAATTCACCAATTCATCTAAGAGTTTCCATTTCTACTTCACTTCAATTTTCATCAAATTCAACAATTTGCTTTCCTCACCTAGCGAGTTCCAATTTCTTGAATAAAGGTTCTACATATCATCTTCAATATGGATCTGACTCATTCTAATTCAATTACGGGACTCAATCTAATAACCTTATTAAATGTGTTAATTTATCAATTTACTTATACTCTAATAGAATAGATACAGACATTTGTTATTTTACTAAATAAAAACAATAAAATATTAACACCAATATACAATAGTATAAGTTTAGAGATAATAATGCAATCTGTATTATTAGTCTTCATAAAATGGTGATAAAAGCACTTCATACGGAGAGTGAAGCAAGCAAGGAGATAGTATACTAAGAGAGATAGGGCATCAGCAAACCTACCTAAGCAGACAAGTCCACTAACACATTGAAGTTGAGAACAAATAAAGAGAAGTTACATAACATCACAAAAGTTCACTGCCACTGTCTCTTTCCTCAGGCGAGTCTACTGCAAAGTGTTCCTATATATTTCTTCCCTACTAGAAGATCTTAGTGGACGTGTCTGCTTAGGTAAGTTTGCTGATGCCCTATCTCTCCTTGTATACTAACTACTCTCAACAACAAAATAACTACAGTGATTTCAACAAGATTGAAACTGACAACATCTTTTTCAATGACAAGAAATAACTTGTGTGGGATTAATTTACATTGTTCCAGTATAGATTGTTCTTAGTATCAATTTCAATAATTTATCAACTAATTTAATCATAAAGATACATCTTAAAACTATGTATTAAGTCTGCTCACTGGTTTAAGAAGAACCCTCGGGTGCAAGCAGTGATGTGATAGTGTTTCTCTTCTAAGGTAACCACATACAGATACATCAGGTCTCCATGCATTTTACGATAGCCTGGAGGGGGGTTCCAACCAGACGTTGTTAACACCTAAGCAAAGGAAAAAATCAAGTTTTTGGAGCACAAAATATTTCCTGGATTATATGTTCATTAACACATAACGCTGTGGTGGCACTTGCAATCGCGTAATGCGGGTGCGGAGCTGCCTTGTCCGGTTTGGCAACATGACCACACGCTTCTATAAGACTAAAACTGTGGTGTTCAGCTTAAAAGAAATACCTAGAACTGATAATATCAATATTAATCCTCCTTTTCTTGGTATAATATTTGACCAACTACTAAATTGGCATCACCACATAATTAGAATAAAAAAAAATATTAAGCAAAAGTGTGTATGCCTTAAAACGACTTTGCGGGGAAATCGATGAGGATAGTCTCCGGCAGGCATATTTTGGGCTTTTTCAACCTCACTTGTCATATGGCCTTATTGTATGGGGAGGCTCCTCTCATGCTCAGGAAGTATTTTTATTACAAAAAAAAGCCATAAGAATTATGGCTAAGATTAATAAGTTTGAACATTGCAGAGGGGTTTTTTTAAAATTTAAAATACTAACCCTCTACTCTTTATATATATTGCATTGTTTGCTCTACCTAAGAGCAAATTTAAACAAAATTGAGCTGAGAGGAGTGATCCATAGCCATGAGACAAGATATTGCAATGATGTAAACCTGCCTCAGGTTAGACTAATTAAAAGTGATAAGAGTCCACTAATAATGGCTAGTAAATTGTATAATAAAATTCCGTTAGAAATTAGACAACTTGACAAGAAAGATTTTAAAAAGACTCTGCAGGAATTCTTAATCAAGCATCCATTTTATTCTGTAACTGAGTTTGTGACGCAGAAATGGACTTTAGAGTAGACCAGTGCTGTCTGTATCTTATGACTAAGCCAATGTATTTTGTGAAATATCTAATGGCATTAAATTTATATCTATCTATCTATAATTCAACTCTATTGACAAGTAAAATTAATTTATACAATATTTTTAGTTTGTTGTTACCAGGAATAGGAATAGGTACTAGCAGTCCAGGATTAACTGCAAATGGTATTTCCCGAAAGGCAGCAGCAAGTGTGAGTGACCATATTGAATTGACATCGTCTTCGTCTAAGTTGTCCGAACTTTCAGGAGAGCTATCACCATCAGAAAATTGGCCCTCAATCACTTAATCTACACTTTTTTCATCCATTTCAATAAAAAACACACTAAACTAATTGAATACTATAATATTGAGTTCTATTATAACTGTTTGTTTTAATATAAGCAGTTTACAATAAACAGTTCACACTAACACCACACACGAACGGAATGAACGACAAGGAAATGAAAACCACCAAACTACACAGCAAACATAGCAGAATGTGCGGATATAATGTTCACCCGTAAAGAGCTGAGCTCACGCTAACCCAATACAGTCTGAGCGACACCGCAACTAGTTACTGCCACCCCTTTGCGGATCCTCAACATTCACAGTGAATGTGTTGAATAAATATTAGTACTGCAGCCAAATAAAATCTGGTTTCACAATGAAATAACTAAATAAAAAACTTAATTTTAATAAACAAAATATTGGATATATTCAATGGGGATGTACAAGTTAGTAATATCTTTATAATCCATTGCTTCTTGTGAAGGAATGGATTAGTGGTTCTCCAAGTCATTTATACTGCTTCTCTGAGTTTCAATAGCATAGCCTCTAGTTTACTGTCAAGGCTGTCAGTCACTTACTAAATGGTTTATGAAAATATAAGCCTTAGTATATTGAAATTAAATATCTTTAGTGAACATAAATACATATAACAATGTTTATTGGAGCTATAATACAAAAATTGAGGGCAAAGCGTTAGGAATGATTATTTAATAAAAAGACAGAAGAACAGGCTGTAGTCTTTTTCAAAATAAAATAAATAATTTCGGTCTGATTCTCAAATATATATACCAGGAATAAATCGATTCTCGTTTAAAAATCTGTTCCGTAATAAAGTACACGGAACAACAGTGAAGTTATAATGGAAGTTACAAAATTGCAGTTAATTTGAAATCAAACGTTGGTGTGATGAGAACTTCTTAAATACTTGACAGTTACCAACGAATTATTCGGTTGTGGCTAGTTGAATTTTATTATATAGACCTAATATACTTGATCCTAATTCAAGTTAACATCCTTAGTGTTTGTGGACTTGTCCTAAAGTAAGTTTTCTGATATCCTAGATCTCTTATTATATTCATACAATAATTGCATATTGTACAACTGATATTTGCAACCACTTCTACGTTAAATCACCAGCCATTCAGCGACAAAAATATTTCACAAGTTCAAGTAACAAATTCTTTTCATTACACATCTCGAGATTTATAATAATTATCAATTGTTTTAAATAATTCGCTTTAACAATACCTCAACAATTAATTAACACTTTTGTTTGCTTACTAATATCAAAAGCAGCCTATCCCTCAATATGTGTGATCTGCATTGTAACTATATGATTTTACAAATTATAAAATTTCTTTAAATGTTGGCACAAGAATTGAAAATAATTACAACATTCAAATAAAAGAAACAACAGATCACAAGTAAAATTCTTTTGAAACTAGAGAAAAGAAGTCTATTTGATGGCCTTTACAAATACAGCAATATTGTATTTTCAATTAAAACCTTTCATCAAATTTGGCAGCAATTTATGTAATTTTAATGCACTTTGTTTTCATGCCATGAAAGATTAATGATTTATTCCACCTTGATGCACTGAGGACCTTTCTGCTCCTTGGCAAAGGGTTGCAAGGGTAACAACGGCCGTTCCTTACAGCTGGGCATGATGTAATCTGGAGGCGTGCAGTCTACACTCTCAGTTCTGCTCTTCTTCTTCTCTACAAACACACTCAGATATAGCGACTATGTTAGCAACTTAAATTAATATCGTTAAGAAAATAAAATGCTAATAGACGTCGGGACTACATTTTATATATTTCAGATTTAACATAAAAATATTTAAAAAACATGGTTGTTATTTTTTTTCTTGGAAAAATTCGACCCATGACCTCATTTACATAAAACCTTTGTCTTTAGTAGAAATTAAACATAATTTTTATAATTCCAATAAAGTAAGAAAAAATTAACATATTTTACCTGCCAAATTTTAGCTACTATGCATTGCCTTCTATACTTTATATTTTATTGCTGTTTTCTCTTAAGAAAGTGTCATACATTTATGACAGACCATAAAGAACCACAAGCAACTATTAATTCTTTTCAAAACTTTTATTTTATCTGACTGGCATTGAGTAAGACATTCTGTAATATAAAACCAGGTATAATTAATTAATTTTTGTATCAGGTGAATTGTTTTTTATAACCATATACTTATGAGCTAAACACAACGTTTCAAAGACCCCTTTCACCAATCTTAAAATGTATTAAATTGAAAAAGTTCATTCAGCCACCCTGGTACGCAGAACTAAAAACATTGAGAAGCACTGACACAAACATTTAAAAAATGTTCCTTTCAAAATTTAGGAAGTGGAAATTGCCTCGTTTATACACCTATGAGACAGCTCCTTCTAGTGAATGTTGAGATAACAATACATGTAAAATTTAATAAGGAGTAAAATCCCCTTCAAAATAAAATAAGATAGTGGTGAGCAAACAACGCTTGCACAGTCACACATCTGTCACAACAGCTAACCGGATTCTATTAACGGTGAACTTTAAAGCTTGTTGAGGATTATCAATACATTTAAACCTTTCTAAAACAAGACATATTCCAAATACAATTCTATAATGTTAACAAGTTTGTACCTTACTATTGGAGATTGACTGAACTTTACTTATTTTTATTGACCGAGTCAATTTAGAACGAGAAGGGTTCAAATTAAACAAATAAAATAATTAGGGGCATCAACAAACTTGCCAGAGGATATTGGTATACTAACACAAATACGAGAACAAAGCAAGTTCTCAACGTAAGATTCAAATTTTCAGTGCCACTAGCACATTCTTCAGATGTGGGAAGACTGACTGAGTTTCTGCAGTTCACAGGTACCTAGAAGTGGTGGTGGGCGAGATGTATTCACCCACAGAGTTTAACACAGTACAATTGAGTCCCACAACCTCGATAACCTGGCAGAGCGAATAACACCCTCATACCACCAGGGTAACAACTGAGGCATGCAGAGCACTGAATAAACAACTACTGTAATTTATTACAGTCCAATACCACTGGACGTGTATGAGTGGGTCAATACAACTGTATGGGTTGGCGGGTGGGTCAATAGCACCGAACGTGTATGGGTGGGCAGGTGGGTCTATACCTCTGTTCGTGTATAGGTGGGTGGGTCGGCGAATACCATTGCACGTGTATGTGTAGGTGGGTCAGTACCATTCAACGTCCAGAGGAATGAACTATCCACTACTACTTGAGGAAATTGCCCATCCACAATGATTTTATGAACAGTTGTTTTTTGGTTAAATTGCAGCTTATTTGGAAACTGTTGCATTCTTAAGCAACAAATGATTGGTACAGTAATAATTTAAAAGAAGTCATACTTTTTATTGTTTTTATTTCTTTCCTGACAGGAAGATATCACAAAATTGGACACAGTTTGGTCTATAAAAATTTGGTTTTGTGGGACTCAAATTTTTTATAGTTTTAACATAGTTTATGAATAAAAAAGTTTGCTGATGATGGAGGAGTAAAGGTCTATGTGATGTTGAGGTTAGAAGGATCATAGGATTTTGTTATCCATTGATGGGCTACTTTACTGATTCGGAAACTAATAAACTGGGGAAAAGGGATTTGACTACTGTTGTACTTTAATAATGGTAACATGTTTGGTTATAGAGAAGAGTATATAGTTTTTTTAAGGTTTTAAATTTTGAAATTATGTCTATTCATGCGTTTGTGGAGGGTGGGTGAGACCAATATACTGAGCAGAGCAGTGTTGTTAGAATTGAAGTTAGTTGGAATTGTTGAAACTCAGTCAGTCCTCCTACAACTGATGAAGGTGTCGTTAGTGGCACATATAAGTTGTGTCCAGTGTTGTGACTTTTTTTTTCTTGTGTTAGTGGATCTGTTTTCTCAGGTAAGTGTGCTGATGCTCTATCTCTCATATTAAATTAATTCCAGGTCTGGTGCCATGAGTAACCTAACAAATTTGCATACTCCACAATCTGGGGTTTTTGTAGAAAAGAAAACTTTTTATAATTTGTTTCATAATATTATAATAGAAAAGAAAACTTCATAAAAAATATGTCCAATGAGGAGTAAATAGTGGGCTCAGATAAAACTTGCTTACTTGCCCTCCAGACTACACAAATCCAACTTTTGATAGCTTATTTTGTTTCCCTGTGCCATTTCTATGGGGGGTGCTTTACAGATACTGAAGAGCCGAAATAAACTTTATCATTTACATAAGTTTTGTTATAGAAATACAGCATGTCGTTATTAACAATATATTAAAAAAAATCACAGTTAAAGTAGATTAATTTTTTAAAATAAAAATTTGTCAATGGAGTTTTGGATATAAATTAATTAAATATTTTACTATGTATTACATTTGTCAAATATATTGAAGTATTTAGGTACATTAATGTAGTCTAGGTTGGGCCGTATCGTAAAACTATGAACAAGACACCGACATTTTGTGCATATTGCAGTACACATCTTCAGAGCGTGTCAAAGACACTTTGCTACTCAATCCATGAAATGGCAATCACAGATGCTGTTTGTCTTCGTATAATATTTCAAGGTGACAAAATTAGTCCAGTTAGTTTGAGTTCATTAGGACCTAACTAGTCTATAAATCATTTATAGTCTTTACTGTGTAAATTGATCTGATTCTTGAAATTTTAACTCAAACATTATTATGGCATATTTTAATGGAACTAAAAGTTGTTATATTTTTTCTGACAATGCATTGACTTTATTTTTGTATTAATAAAGTTACTTTTAAACTTAAATAAAAATATAATAGCACCATTTAAAGTTTGTGTGACTTTAATATACAGACACACATCAAGAGCACTTGTGTAAGTTTCTTCCTAAAATAAAGTTGTGAATGTGAGCACGGTCAATTAAAACTATGATTTCTATTGAACGATATGTAAACATTTTTAGGAAAAATAAAACTAAAACCTGTTTATGTAAGAATACATTTTTCCGTTATCATAATTCAAATGTGGAAATCTCGTTTGTCCCAATTGTTCAATTTCATGTAACTAGTGTTTGTCTTAGGTTTGAACTTATTTCGATAATGGTTGGTTTTGTTTGGTTTATTGCTTAGTGCATCTGAAGAAGAGAGTTTATCTTGAATTAGTTCAAAATAAATAGTTTTTGTTTGTATGTTTAAATATAAGTTTATTTTAAATTTCCATTAATAAGTAAGCAAAGATTGTTTTTTTACCAAAGACCTCTAGAGTGTTAGGACAGTGACAACAAGGAAGGCCAACATGTACCTAGGATGTCACCTTGAGTGATGATGTTGAGAAAGGAGAGAGAACTGCAGTCCACTCCGTTGTAAGCGTCTGCTGGGTCCAGGGACTTTAGGAGGTCTCGCACATGTCTTACGTGTATCCTGGCCTCCCGCATTGTATATGGTTCTTCAACAACCTAAAAGCACGTAAACATAAATTTAATTATAAGTTACAGATCAATGATTACAAGGCATATCCATATTAAAAAAGCCCCCTTTCAAATAAAAATTAACGAAGTAGACAAAAAAATATTTTATTAAACACAACTGACCACTCTTAGGCTATTTTTCTATATAATCGTAATATCATAATATAACACAAGCTTTTATGATTCTACCTTGGCATGAAATTTTCTACTGGAGACTTAATGCTATTGGCATTATTCAGTTTGCAATCATCATGAAAAGAATCATGTTTTCATTGCTGAGAAGTGATGATTATAGATGGTACCAGATCGGAATCTGATTGCTGTATCAAAATATATTTTTGATAATTTTTTAGATCTTCAGTAGAAAAATTTAGTCACTTTATGATTTTTGAGATCTTCAGTAGATTTTCAACACTCATCAGGCATAACATTTTGATCAAGCTTCTCAACAGTGATTTAATCTGTTAAATTTCATTAAATAGACAAAAATGTCCTAAAGGTTCTGTGATTATAAAATGATTTGACAATTTTTATCGATTATCAGTTCAGATTATTAATAACAAGACTAGGTCACCCAATGAGATTCTTATAGTGAACATTATTATGGCCAATTTTTAATTCATGTACTAAAAACTCATTCTGCTCTTTATTTTGTTTCTATATACTTCAGAAAGTTTGCAAAGGACACAAATTGTTTTGTAGTTTTTTAGCTAACAAAATCTACAACCCTCACTAAACTCATTTAAAAAGTGACTTGATTTTAAAAAAAATGCAGGAGATATTTTAACAACTCACAGAGAAAAGACTACCAGGGATACAGACTCTACAGTACTGCTCGATCTGTACTGAAGTGAGTCACAGTACAATCCTAATGTCTATTATTTTCAACACACATTTTGAACAAGCAGGTACTTATGTATTTTAAGAATAGTAAATTATTTTTTTTATCCAAATAATATATGGATAATACTTGTATATCAAATCTATATATAACTTTTATTGCCAAATGTTTCTTACTGATTACAATATTTATCTGACAGCACAGAAAAGAAGTACCTAGTACATATGTATCAAGATTTTTAGACATTGAAAGTAGACAAAATAAAAAGAAAACAACAAAAACTGATTGTGGGCTTATATGAATCTAAATGAAGCAAATATAATTGCATCTCTTTGCTAAGACTAGAAACAAACAGGAAAATGTAGAGATGTTTAAAACTTGGATAGACATGAATGATTATTCATGTTTAGATCAGGTTTAAAACTAATTCAAATATCTTTTATCAATGGACTCGCAAACAATTATTTATAGTATGTTTACAGCAATGATTGTTAATCTTTTAAGTTGAGTTCTGTTTAATGTGTGGTCTTCTAAAAGGTGTTTGCTTGTTTGTGTCAGTGACTATTTTAAAACTATTTGGCGTTCAGACATAGTTCCTGGGGCCAACCAAAACTACCATAGTTATACTAACCATAAATGTTATCATTCAATTAATTGTTCAGCAGTATACTTGCCTTGATAACTGAACCCTCCTTCAGACCTTCTATGTTCTTGAGTTCAGCAAAGTTGTCGAGAGTGTTACCGTCAAGCTGCAGAGAGAAGCAGGTGCGATGACACGTGTCTTCCCTGTCCATCAGAAGCTGATGTATCTCCTGCACCAGTTCCATGCTTGATACCTGAGAAATAACAATTATCTCTTAATCTTGGTTTGCCACATTCATAAAATATATATTTTGTATAAAATCACGCAGTTCAAAATACTAATAAACAGAGCAGCACTATCTAACACTGGCTTTCAAAACATTTATTTGTGATAAAGCTTATATTTTTGGAGTATTTCCTCATTGTTTTACTATTGCCTATGTTACTGTCGCAATACGTTTTCAGTGCTGAAATTAACTCTATTGCTATAGATAAATTAACTGAAAAAAATGCTATTGTAGTAAATGTAAAAGAAGTCGTGGGGCATAACAATTTTTTTAATGAAATGATAGAAACTATTTGAGCTCACTTGAATAAAATTCAAAAGATCCTTCTGCTTGTCACTTGACAGAAATTCCTTAAAAATTATTTCACAGTGACAGTATCAGATAATAAATTTGATTTTGCTTGACTTTACCATTATAAAACAAACTAATAATATAAAATTACTCAAATTGCTTACCTAACAATGAACACAACAATGAAATAACAAAATTATTCATCCATTGAAACAATACAATCCTCAATACTCAAGCAATACAATACAATACAAGCAAATGAGAATATCATCTAAGTAATACTATCTAAGTAAGTAGTTAATAATGACAAAACTAAAGATACTTAGACAGTTTCGATAAACATTAATGCCAAGTGGTAAACAGCTGCCAGTATAAAAGTGAGC
Source organism: Stictocephala bisonia (assembly GCA_035578905.1). Lineage (NCBI taxonomy): Eukaryota > Metazoa > Arthropoda > Insecta > Hemiptera > Membracidae > Stictocephala > Stictocephala bisonia. The sequence goes on from JAQJVL010002431.1 coordinate 64,628, forward strand.
AAAGCACCAACCAGCTGTGAAATACAATGATAAAATATGTTATGTTGTACTTAGTACTACTCTTTGATCAAACTACTTTATTGACATAATTCTAGTTATCGACAACAGGCCAATGGTGCTCCAAAAGTGCACATGGAAACCAACTTATCAACATTATTACACCGCAATCTTAAAGCTGTACTAGGTATAGCTTTTAATCAGATAAGAAATTTCAGGTCTTTAGTTGTAAAAATTTAAAGAATAACGGGTGAAAGTAAGGCAAAATTATCAGGCTAAACACAAGAGAAGATAGATAATCAGCATGTACATAACACTACACCAATTAGAAATGATAAAATTAAACTGCAATATTTATTAAGTTAAAAAAAATAAACAGAAAATTCATATTAATATTCTAACATTTGTTTAATTGTGCAATAAGTAAGGCTAACTATTAGTTTAAATTTAAATCAACAAACATAATAATATGTTGGAGACACGATGTATTAGTTTAGTCAATAACTGACCAATTAATTATGATAAAACTAACAAAATCTTATAAAGGCAAGGGGATAAAAACAAAGCGTTTGTTGAATACTTTTATCAGGTACATTTTTTTTTTAATTCATAACCTTACATTAAATAATTTTAAGCTCCTTAAACTAAATAATTATAATTTAATCACTACGGTTTGATATTTTTAACTTGTTGAATCAAGTTCATGCATCTGAATTTGCTGATTTATGGTTAAGGACAGTTTGTTTCTATAAAAAAATTTTTATAAGTACAATTAAAATTATTGTTAGTTTACATTAAATTCATACTGCATTGACATTTGATTGCAAGATTGAAGTAAAATAACAATTTGTTAAAAAAAAATGTTATTACATTAAGTCAATATATATATTGTTTGTTCTTAGAAGTGGAAGAACATTATAGCGTGCCTGATAATTGATACTTGGAAAATGCAAGAGTGAACATTCCTGGCATCACTTCAGCTCTGGCATTGAGCAAGAACCACCCGTGAATGAAGGTTACGCTAGTTTTTAGAGGCTAGTTGTAGAAATTAGAGAAACCATGTCAGCGAGACTGTTTCTTTGACTAGGCACTTGTTGTGTTACAACTATTTCACAATTAATGAGGCTCTGAATTGACTTGCTCAAGTGAAAAAAAATAACTAAAACTTATTTATTTGATTAAAGTAAAATTGTTTAAAGATGAAATGTGTGGAAAATCTGATTTATAACTGAGATGGCCAGTTTGAAATCTGTGTATAATATAAGAATCTTGTTTTATAGTTTACATATACAACTAACATTTCCTGCATCAAGTGCCACTTTTAAGATGAATAAAGCATCTTTTCAAAGGTTACAACTGTCCAGATTGTTTAAAATTTAATGAAACATTAAAAATATAAACATCAAACTTGTTATCAGCTGTTGTTTTGGAAAGATATTTGCAAAAATATTATTAAAAAAAGGTAATAAATTTATATTGTAATTTCTCATGAAGCGATTTTGGTTTGGTTTTTTTTTTTTATTTTTTAGTTTCAAATTCTTCAAAATTATTTAATCGCTGTCCTTTTCTCGCAGTAATCTAAATTTGTTTTAAACGAGTGTAATGAATGATTATTATCTATCAAATGTTTTGCAACAGTTAATTTTTGTGTTCTCATTTGGTATTAGGATGTTGTTCTTTGTATGAGGTTATGAAGAACCTTTTTGTTTGTTCTTCAGTAATCATCAACTTAAAAATGTTTAGTGACTTTTAACCTTTCGCTGTTTGTTTAGAGCAATAAAATACCTTGTTTTGACCATTTGGCAGAGTTAACTTAAAACAGACAAAATTCAGTTTCAAAATGCAGTAGCGATTTTAATTTTGTTCTATACAAATCGACATGCTTCACAACTGTTTATTTCATGCCTTACTTTAATCCATTCTGTCAGTGGGAATGAAATTAACAGCTAACAAACATTTGTGGTGTCTTTAGTTGTGTCGCAACATTCAAACAGTTGTTGGATATTTATTTTGTCAGTTGTTATTGCTTATAAGTCATAATAACAATGTGCAAAGAACCATTCAGTTTTTAAAAACTCCATTTTACAAAAATATACAATACAATAACGGCAGACAAAGTGAATAGATATTATCGTAATCATTATGTCTAAGACTAGCACTATGATCAGAAAGAGTAATAGAAAAGATTTAAATACAATTAAGATTCATGATTGCTAACAATAATAAGGGCAACATCAAACATGACAACTAATAGTTAAGATTAATAACAACAACTTTTGACTAACCAAAATAACAAGCAATATACATAATTAATTTTAAATAATTACTATCATAATCAGAATATATACATTGCTCTATTTAATCAGCCTCACAATAAACGCTTCAAGATCTATCAGAACGAAATACATTGAAATTAGAAAGACCAAGCTCAGCTGAGATATTTCACCACTAAGATTGGTTTCCCTCAAGACTACAACGTCATATTCAGAAGCGGGAATGGATTGCTTGATATCTTGAATTTTAGTTCTTAAACCGTTAACATTCTGATAGTAAACACTGATGACTACGTCGCTTAGTTTTTTAAAGCCTATTTTAATATCTTCGGCGTTGCATTGATATATTTTATGGTGAGATCCTTCTCATCGTTTGATGAGCGCTCTTTGAGCTGGTCTCTTAAATTGTTGAAGTGGTCACGTTTACAAGGTGTTCCGTCTCTTATGTTTTATCTGATGTTGAAAGAAACATTAGAGAAATCCAATCTTGTTAATGAAAGAAGTTACATTGAAGTCACATTAGACCTCTATATGACTAAATAAAAAATAGTGTATACTTAGGTGTATAGTTAGGTTTAGTATTACAATTTGTTCTAATTATTTTGATAATTGGATAGCTTTTTTTAATATAAATTGATTCACAAGAAATTCTCTACAATTTTCATACTATGAAGTTGTTTCTGTTCTGTTTTAAGTTTGAAATCTTTTTTGAAGGGTGAAAAATATTTGTAATATTCACTATTTTTATGATTGTTGAATGAAATGATTACAAAATGTTCCAAAATCCCTTGTCACTTTTACGTTTTATAATGTAAACTTAGAGGGTTAAATCCCAAAGCAAAGATAATTCACAAAAAATTGCCAGTCCACCAAATATTTGATGGCAAATACATACATCATTAATAGAATTCATAATATGGTACATAAGGGATTTTGGTAGTTATCAATAGAGAATTTCATATTTATATCAGTAAGGGATACTGTATTATCGAGCAATACCTGAATGTCAAATGCCTCTGTTCCTGGACTGACAATTTTAACTGTGAATCCCATGTCCTGAATGAAGACAACTTCTGGTTCATCCTTCTTGTCACCTCCTTTCTCACTGGCTTCTGTTTCTCCCTTCTCCACCTCCTCGGTTCCATTGCAGCTGCCATTGACTAGATTGTTTGACTCACATACCCCATTTACCAGAGGCTTCCCCCCTGGATCCTTAGCACTCTTCTCATCCTTATCTGCTGCAAATCACAATGGGAAATAATTATATATCTAATAAATACGGCATTACAAAAATGGAAACTACATGATGTAGTGTTATTCGAGGGAAATATTAGAAAAGGAATGTGGTTATATTATTTGTGACCAGGGAATCAATGTTGTTAATTGGTCGGTAAAACTCTGCTTCATAAACTGGTTCTCAGTTCGGTCCAAATCAGAGTAGTAACAAATTTTGAAAGGATTGAACTGATAACCACCGGCTCATTTGACATTGGGCTATTAATTAATGACACTTTCTAAAGAAAAGTTATTATTTTCTAGTTAGAAACAACGACTGCATTCGCTCATCTACATTCATAATACGAAAGCCATATTCGCCAATAACTTGAGAATCGACGTTATTAGAATAAATTAATTTAAATAGAAACGAAATTGAGGAGTATACTACCTTCAGGTTAATCATGTTTAGTTATATTTTGACATATTATGTATTTATCAGGCACCAAGTTAAAAAGTACTTACTTTATAAGAGATTCTTAAACGTAGATCTGCAAGTTATGAAATGTTGCATGTTTATATATGAACTCAGTGTAAATTTTCACAAACTATTTTATACATAAAATATACATATGTATTTAAATTATGTTAAAATGTGATTGTGCAAACCAGTATGAGTATATTTTCTATAAGATTTTGTTGTTTTTACTACAATTTAGCCTTTTCACTAACTATCGCACCCCAATTTATATTAAACTCGTGTTTGAAACAAAATTAGGAATACAATACTTACTGCAGAACTAAGGTTAAAGCTGAAAACCAATCACTTAGTCACACAACACAGAATCGCATTACTTCAATCAACAAATGTTTACTCAGTGTATTAAATATGCGTACCTACTGAGTAAACATTAACATTCACAGTAATGGGAAGTTACAACTACCTCACCTCCATTAACAAGTTAAGTCTAAATAAACCATACAATCATTGGAATACATGCAGACAATTTTAACATTACCATATAAATAAAAGTAGGCTTCATAAAAATTAGTTTTCAGTTATTGAATATAATTACTGGGTATTTTTTTTAAATCTTAAATTATTAAATGAATTTAATATTTTATTTTAATAAAAATTAAACTAATTTAGCTTGCATTCTATATTTTAATCTAATGTCAGTACAGAACTTATATTAACCTACATGATTTAATGGTGCAACTTATAATAGATTCTTAAATATGTGGTCCTTTTATATATTCATCACTCCCTTAACATTTATTTAACACTCCCAAATATTGTTATAACAAAGATTGTATTCATACTGTCCTAAATCTGTACTTTCATACTGTATGTAGTCTTTGAGACAGTATGTTGGTTTTTCTTGGTTTTGTCATAAGTTTCTAATCCATGATTATCAGTTTTTTTCTAAATGTGAGCTCTGATCGGTGTCCATGATGATACCCACAGTGGACACTCATTCATTAATAGTAAGCTATTGGCTCATTAACTCCCCAAATTTAAACTGTTGCCCCTAAAATGTTTTTAAATGTAGGGGGAATGAATTTATGCTCTGAGTATGATACTCCCCCTGCAGAATACAGGCAGAGAAAACTCACTAAACCTCCTATGGCCCCCATGGGGATTCTGGCTATCCACATGAATTCCAACCCTCTGTTTTGCAACTTTTTACTATCTAAAGGAGGAGGAGAACAAGTTTTTTATGAATTCTTCTAACGTTTTAGTTTAATTGGGCATAAATATTTTAATGGGCATTAAAAGGCAATACAGTACATTTTTAAGTGAGTAACTGTCAAATGCCATGTAAATATGTATTATATAAATGATAAGTAAATATAAATTGAAATATTAAAAAGACACGAAGAATAGTTAGGGTTCAAAGTGTTACATTATTGGTAACTACCACAATGAATTTGTATTGTGTGTTAATTTTTCTTTGTTACAGTAGAACTCCAATTATCCGAATTGCTTTCAGAATGTCATAAAAAAAATCTTAACTTACAATTTTCAGTTTTTAAATTTTGTCCTGAAAAAAATTAAAAGCATACAGCTACAAAGATTAGTGTTTTTAATCCTTAAAAAGATAAATCATACATATATGTATCACAATAAATAACACATAATATGCCTCAATAAATACTGTACACTGTAATACCGTCTTAAAATAACAAATCCAAATTTTGCCAGGAAACATAATGCGATAGGAATACTGTTTTGTCTACACACGCTATTGTCTTTCCCTCTGTCATGGGGATGCGCGAACATAAACATTAACATAAAAAGCATATTTAACTAATACATTTGGCAGGCAATAACATTTGTTTACTGGATGGTAAGAAATACACCATCCACTATGGTACACTGTAGTATGTAATTAAATTGAAATTAATTATGTAATTAATGCCCGTTCTCATTAAAAATATTGTTTTTATCCCATTTCAACATACAAGCATTTAATTATAAACAGTAATTAAATAAAATGGACAGTTTTTATACAAAAATTTGATTATACCAATTTTTTATTATCTGAATAGGATCTGGTCCCAATTGATTCGGATAGTGGAGTTCTAATGTATTTAATTTTCTTTTATTATTACTTGTAACAATTATGGAAGTTAATTAAATTTAGTCTATATTCAGAAATAACTAGCTGGTATGTATCTGATGTAGGACATAACTAATTGTATTAGTATTTAAAAAATATATAAGCACCTTTTAGAGCCAGAAAACGTAAAAAAATATTTCAAGGTTGTTAAATAAAACAAAGCTCTCAGACCAATTTCAATAAAACTCCTAAATTGAACGTTTGATGATGGATGACATACCAACCTATATCTCAACATAAGTTCTAGAAAACTTAATTTGAGTACATATATAACTCTATTCCACTACTGTTACATCATTATTCACAACCTTGAACCCAGCTTTGACAATGGAATATTTTTTAAATATTAATTTCAAGTTATGTTAAAGGCCTCTGTGCCATGAATCAATGCCACTGGTACTGAACATCTGTGTTGTTTTAAATTAACTTACCATTATAACCTAAATCCTGAATTTATTTAACGACTTTTTAATATAGGTATTCGACATACCGAAGTCAATAGAATTCCAAAGGGAGTTCAGATAAGTTCTCCCATAATCATACAAGTACAGTGGTTTTACCCACCCATCCGCCCATGCACGTACATTGGTTTTACCCACCCGTCCACCCATACACGTACAGTGGTATTGACCCACCCGCCCACCTATACACAAACAGTGGTATTGACACACCCGCCCACCCATACATGAGAAGTGGTATTGACCCACCCGCCCACCCATACACGAACAGTTGTATTGACCCACCCGCCCACCCTTACATGAATGGTGGTACTCTGTATTTGTTTTCTTGTGTATTATGTTGGTGGACTTGTTGTTTTCTTGTTGGTAAGTTTGCCGATGCCCTACCTCTCCTATTATAATAATTACAGGTTAAATTTGGGGCACTGGGCCTAGGATTTCAGTAGTAATGAAAGGAAAGGAAAGCAGCATACCTGATAAACTTGGTAGACTGATACATTGTAGATAGACATAACAGTGAATTGAATAGTGAAATATTTTGGGGCCACTAGCCTCTTCTTCAGTCACTAAATAATTGGATATACAGTCACACTTGAGGTAGGTGGATGAGATGTTATCAACTATAGAGCACTTAAACACAAAAATGTCACACTAAAATGTCACTTCTGCTTCTATTATATGATAAAATGGTGTAATAATGTTTATTAATCTGCTGCTTAGGTGGAGGAAGGAGAAACATGGTTTATCTTATATTTAGATTAGGTGGGTCTCTAAGATTTTGTGATCGATTGATGTGCAATTTCCATTCTTCTAAGTTGAGAGCTACTGTAGTTTGCAGGGAGTGATCTGACAACTTTAACAGTGAAACAATGATCAAAGTTCTGATTGTGGCTCATGCTATGGGATGAAACAGGGTTTTCAGGGTTATTTATCTTGCTGTCATGTATATGTCCATTCATATGTTTATGGAGGGTTTCTTTGGTTAGGCCTATATATTGAGATGGGCGGAAATTACATTGGAGTTGATAAATTATGTTACTGGAGTCACAGGTATAGTGACCATTAATTTTATATTGAATGGAGGTGGAAGAGCTCATAAATGTAGTGGCTGGTTTATGAATAGTGCATGTTCTAGAGCTTTTCTTATTGCATGGAAAGAGCCTTATCTGTGGATGATGGCCTAAGAGGTGTGATGGGATCAGGTAATTTTGGGTGAACTAAAATCTATTTAAAATGTTTGACTGCCTGAAGGTAACAGTAGGAGGTTTGTTTAGAATGTCTTTTGTATGGGGTGAGGCGGTAAGAA